>JAZGTI010008543.1:0-20012 GCA_036877585.1 Botia kubotai | reverse complement strand
CCATTTCCCGCTGTGTGACGTCATCACAGGTTATGGGCAGCATGTGATCAACTGTTGTTTTTGTTTATGTGTTTATGAACGTTACAGTTCATTTTATTATATTTTTGAATATTACGAGTCCTGTTTAATGCATGTTTAAAATACTGTTTCCCCATAATTCTTACTATATATTCTCATTGTATGTTGAATTTGTATTTTTGCTGAAGTATTATCGGGAAATTCAATTTTTTTTTAATATTTTTTTTTTCATTTTACAGTTTTTCTTATTACAAGACAAATATGCTTTGTAACAAAACAACACTGTTGTTACATTGTTACATTGGACTGTTTTATTTTGAAGTTTCATCATCCTATGCGCGCTTCCTCGTGTAGGGACTGTGTGCAAAGTTCAGATCTGATAGTAGAAGAAACTGGCATAACGTCAAGGCAAACGTTAAGTTCTTCAAACATGTGTTGTTTGTGGTGATAAACGTATGTATTAAAATAAATATTTAAACCTTACAATAATCTATCGTTTAAATTCGTTATGTTTTATTCATCATATATGGGACACATTTTGAGATACTTTCTTACTCCTTGACCAAACATGGCAGATGTCTTTACTGAGTTATTTTTGGTCGATCAACTTGAAGAGTGGGATTTTCCTATTTTAACTGTCTTGTACGTTGTGTACTACTGAAGGGAACCAGTAGATGGGATACATCGAATTAAGTTTGGGACCAAACCGCAATTGTTTTCTGTAACAAAGACTCATGGCGGAGGAAAGTTCGAGTAGCAGTGTAGTTTCCAATCTGAACAGTCGCAGCCTTCAGATCCTAAGGGACTTTGCCATCCAAGATGTGGGATCTACAAGAGGAATGTTGAGCCTGACAGATACAGAAGATGACGTTCAATTTGACAGTGAGTCCATTACAGCTGTCAGTCAATTTGTGTTAGTGACTTACATGCTAAAACTATCAAGGTAGAATCACCAAACAACTGGTTAACTAGTTTCATTATTGCCTTTTTCAAATGTCCCTCCTACCTAATACTTCATCTGTGGGCCTTCTTAGGGGTGTGGGGGGATAACTTGAAAATGTGTCAAGCTGATAAGTTGCTTCAACCTTACCCACCCCATACGACACAGACAAGCTGTATGATTATATACTCTGTTTCTAGGAGAGTACTGTATATGTGTTGTTAAATTAATATTTTAATGGATTCAGAGGGAACAAATGACATTATGACCTTGATTGCCAAGGTTATTGCTGAAGGTAAGAAATAAGTTGTTTATATATGGCGTGTTGAATTTAAATGGTCACTGATTAAACCATGTATAAATAACCATGACACTGATGCTTGGTTGATGAACTCCATCAAGTAAGTGATATTGTCTTAAAACAAGCTGTTGTCTTTAATTCCGATTTCTTTGTTGTTTGAATGCAGCTTCAGACTCGGACAGCAGCCGTGAGATGTTGCTGGCGGGCAGACAGTACCCGTCTATCCAGGAATTTGCCTCTGCCATTCCCAACCACCTGCTGCTGGGATCCCTGCTGGAACACTTGTGTTTTGTTTACGAGAGTGACCCCACACGTTCACGCATGCTGTTCAAAGGCGAGCTGCCATTAATATTGCTACAATTACTAGTGAACTGTCGTAATGTTTTGTTTATGTACTATATTTGTCTTATGTATATTTACCTAATAGGAGCTCTCAAACACCTCTTCTGTTTTAGTTATTGGCCAGCGTTTAGCAGCCATGAACCTTCTGTCTCCGTTGGCTATCAGTGATGAGTTCAGCACAGTCCGACTGCAGCACAACCGCGCATTCACTGAGCTCATACATGCGACCAGCTCTTCGCTTTTTGCCGAGGTAACCTGTCTAGCAATCATTGTCATGTAGTTACATTGCAATTTTTATTTAACTATTTATTGAATTATATATGTGGTTTTCTGCAGGATCATAGATACTTGAGTACACAAGGCCAGAGTCTAAGGTGAAAACAGTTAGACTTACAGCACTTCTGCTTACAGTGCTTTGTGATATACAATAACATTTCAATTAATAGAGATATGTTTATGTGTCCCAGAACCAAAGATGGACTTTTCCAAGCACAAACATCCCGTTACCTTAGTGAATTTGAGGAAATCGCAGCTCTGGGAAGAGGATCCTATGGCAAAGTGTTTAAGGTACAGAGATGGGATCCAGTCATTTGTGTGTGATGAATTATATTTTATGAATTATATTACAATTATATATTATAATACAACTCCCTTATACTGTGTTGGAAAAGCTGAGCCCTGTGTAACCCTGTGTTGCCTCTTATTGTAATCGAAGTTGCTTCCTGTCCTGATTTGTAAGTCGCTTTGGATATAAGCGTCAGCTAAATGACTAAATGTAAAAATGTAAATGTAAAAAATGTATTTAAATGGTAATGATTGTGCATTGTTATAAAATTCTTCCCAACGCCTTTTGTAATTTTTAGGTTACAAACAAGTTGGATGGTCAGGAGTACGCAGTAAAAAAAATTCTCATTAAAAAAGTAACAAGAGACGACTGCATGAAGGTATCACAGATAATTATATAATCATTTATAGGAGAAATTCTGAGATTATAGCAGTAAAACGCCTTTTTTCTTGAAGGTTCTTAGAGAGGTTAAAGTGCTCTCCAGCCTTCAGCATCCCAATATTGTTGGATATCACACTGCCTGGATGGAGCACGTTCAGCCCGCTGTAGGAAGTGAGTAGATTTATTGATTCATCTTAAATAATAGTAGGTGACTAGTGAGATCGGATCCTTTATTACCTAACAATTCAAATCAGAAAATCTTTTTTCTTGCTGATATAAAAATACATGAATCAAAAATACATGAATCAGAATGGATTTCACAAGAATTTTCTGCTTATCTCTAGATCCGAAATCCCTTTCACGAACATTTCCAGCCTTGGAGAAACCTTCACAGAAAGAGGGGTAAGATGGTTTGAGAACCTTTTTAATGTAAATAAAATAATTTTATTATAGCACTGAAACTGGATCTTGCTTCCAGGAATACACAGGAAAGCACTGACAGCAGCAATGGATCATCAATTGTTTTTGAAAATTCTGGCCAACCAGAGGACAAAAAAGATCAAGTTACATTAGAGAGCTTCTCCGTCAAACCTTCAACATCAAAAGAGGAGATGGATCAATCCGTGTGGCCAAAAAACATCCGCAATCCAAAGAACTTTGTTCCATGTGTGTTCCTGGGAAAACCTAGTGCTACAATGAACAAATGTCCAGCAGCTAAGTGGGACAGCTCGGCGCTGTCAGAAGATGACCTTAGTCAAAACACAATGGAATTAAACAATAACTCATACATTGATATGGACAGTCCTGATTTGTCCAGCAAGAAGGCTAATAAGGTATGAGGTTCATTAACGTTAAATTGTAATTAATTTACATGTATGCATTTGGCACAAAAGCAACTAAACCCAGCATTCATGTTGCTAGCATCATGCTCTGCTATTTGAGATCCAGCTAAATAATTGCCAACTAATTATATAAATATACACAAACATGTACACACACACACACACACACATATATATATCCCATTATAATTATTATAATATATATTTATTATAATATATATATATATATATATATAACTAATTATAATGGGACATCATTTGTTTAAGAGTATATAGTGTCATAGGATCTGTTTGGCCTGTGATTGTATGGCCATGTCAGTGATGATGAATTTTGTCTTGTTGCTGTATTCAGGTTCAGTTCCAGTTAATGCTTTACATACAAATGCAGTTATGTGAGCGATCTTTGAAAGACTGGATACAGGAACGGAACTTAAGAATCATGGAGAAACTTTCAGCAGGTGAGATCACCGTCTACACATTAAATATGTTGCTAGAAATTATACGACTGTTTACATAACCTCTTCTTTTTAATTGGTTGGGATTGATAATGCAGTTTTTTGGGGTATCTTAGTAATTGTTCAGTTCCTTTATACAACAAACACAATGTATTATTTAGATAAGACGCCATTATATACACCCTGTTCTGTTTTTGGCTGACATGGCTAAACAGGAAACACAAGAACAGCTTTTTTTGCAGAGCCAAATGCTTTGCGTGCAGTGACAAGATGCTGTTAAATTACCAAGTATTATTAAGTATTAGGTATTTTAAACCTTTTACAGATCCTTGTGAGTCAGTCGACTGCAATCAAGCATCAAACATTTTAAAGAAAATTCTTGAAGGAGTGGAATACATTCATTCTTGTGGAATTATGCACAGAGACCTTAAGGTACGCCTGCTTGTTTTGTTCATTTAAAAAAAACATTCATCATATATACACATCTCTACAAGATGTGGGAATTGATGGTATAAAGTCTGTTGTTTTTGCGTACAGCAGAAGCATTGGCATACATGGGAGGAGACATAGTTGTTATGATAACAGACATAAGGCTGGCAAGATACAGCAATTTGCAAACCAAATTGGTGATTTTGTGGTTGCTTACTATCCACTAAAAGCAACAGCTAGAAATCTCCCAATGTAGTAAGCTTATTGATGTCTGTGACAAGTTAGTACAAAACCACATATCTAATGTCATTTTTATTTGACATTAGAGGGTTGCAACAGAACCAACATCTTTATATCAGTTAGTTGCTGTTATAAACAGCATACCCCCAAATGCCCTTTAGATCTTCAGGCATGTAGTTTAGCAAACCAATTCAATTTATTAATTATTAAAAGTGACATTGACATCGATTATGTGACTGGTACAAGCATTTAATGTTTTTTGCCATTGTGTATATTTATTTACAGCCTAGAAACATTTTCCTTCACGGACCTGATTGTCATGTGAAGATAGGCGACTTTGGTTTGGCGTGCCAAAACATTGTAATGGAGGAAAGTGAGCATCTGTCCTCCAACTCTCAAACAGATGTAAACACAGGTGAGATGCCTTGTAACTAATTCTACATTAAGCAAACCTGGATACTTGTAGTCATAATCGGAATCACAATTCTAAACTATAATACTTACAAGTAAATATTCATTTGGATTACTAGTTTTTTGCTCGTGGCAGAAGTAGTGCTGATTTAAGTGAATGTTCCGGTAGATGGCACCAGTAATTAAACACAATCCTTTTGTATGTATGGTCAGTAATGCCTTTAAAAACAATACCAGTGTTGCACAATACCAGTGTTCCTGTACCACAACTGGTAGAGCATTGCGTTAGCATTGCAAAGGTTGTGGGTTTGATTCCCAGGGGAAACACATATTGATAACATATGATATTACATATTGATAACATGTGACAAAAGCGTTTGCCAAATGAATTAACGTAAATGTAAATATCTGTTTCCACGTTAGACTCGGCTCACACCAGTGGAGTGGGAACATTTGTTTATGCTGCACCAGAGCAACTTGAAGGTGCTCACTATGATTCAAAGGTAAAGGGCTCAGATAATATAACCTTGTTATTAAACTTTTATAATGGAAAGTCTAGTTATTACTGCTGTTTATAAGTACTGTACTTGATTTAAATGTGCTTATGGATTTTATTCCCGCAGTCAGATATGTACAGTACAGGAGTGATTGCATTTGAGTTATTTCAGCCATTTGGGACTGAAATGGAACGCGTTCACACACTTGGTGAACTGAGAGAAGGCAAGATCCCCAACACCCTGTCCAAAACCTGTCCACCTTTGGCCAAGTATATCAAACTGCTGACCAGCTCCGATCCTTCCATGAGACCAAGTGCATCACAATTATTACATAGTGACCTCTTCAGCCCCAATGACATGGTACATGTGTCTATAACCTCTATCTGGGGAATAAAACCAATGTGACCCATGTGATCTTGGACATTGTAAAATCATCTTAACATGTTTCAATTCTCTGTTGTAGGTTATACACAGTTTAAAGCGTAAGGTTGATGCGCAAGAGGAAGAAATTGTCATGCTCAGGAGACAGATCAGCGAGCTACAGATCTCTCAAAATGCAACACATGCTCCAGAAAACACATAAAAACATATTTTGTACTCCTTTTGGTGCTTTATACTTTGTACAGTATGTGAATTGTTATTTGGAAATGGTTGTATGTAATGGAGTGAACGCTGGTCAGTTTGTCTGTATATAAATGAATGTTATATTTAACTTGAAGAAACAAATGTAAAGTAAAAATCTAAACCAATGGATCATTTTGAATAGTCTCTTGATTTATTTGGCTTTTAAAAATGAACTAAATGGCAAGACCTGTTACAATGATCATGACCTAGATATTAATATAAGGCTGAGGTCATGAATAAGACCGACAATGGAATTACAAGCTTTGTAACAGCGCTGCAATAAATTTATAATTTAAAAAGGAAATGCAACGTAAAATATATTATAATTGTAACTATTGCTAAATAATGCATTTCTGTGGTTACGTCACATCGATTAACGCATGAAATGCATATAATCCACATAAATTACAATTGCATAACTTGTAATTTAGCACATAAATAATACACTAAGTTTTGATTAATTTTTTTTTAGAATTTTCACTTAAGACAGGAAGATGCCACGACCTACCGGACTATTATCCACCAAGACCTCGTCCCACAAAACCTCTATTGGACATAAAGATTTGGCTCAACAGTAATATGTGTACGAAACATGACTGCACAGAAATAACATGTAAAAACTGTTTTGAACGTTATTTAAACGTGGAAAAGCATTATTTGGCGACGTTAACAGTAACAGACAATAGTTGCTTTGACGGTCCTCCAATAAGGCCACATCCACACAACTGGGTTGGCTGACATTACGAAAGCGCCCGGATGTAGCCGTGGGGAAACTACGTCATTGTTCACCGCCGGACGCGCGTTGGATTTTTAGAATGGATGAATACATTTAAATTAATCATAAATTTACAGGTATGTACTGTGTTTGATTTAAATATGATCTATAAATGCTGTGTATGATTTTTGATCCCCGCGGGTTATGTGGTTAACTTAGCTGCGTGGCACGCAATTGAAAACACCGGGTTTCCCAAGGAGTCTACTGGCGGAGCTTTCGGCGGCGTTGCCTTCTCGGCCACAGCACCGGTTAATTTTAAATGCCGTGCCCCTCCTTTCTCCCCGTTTCCGATTCAAATCCAATTTCAGCTGATGAATTTACTGCAGTTGTAATGTTTGTGTTTATGAGGGTATACGCCACATATATCAGCGTCACCGTGGTTGTACAACGGGCTTCTGGAAGTGCGTGAACGCGTTTGCCGCCGCGTTCTATCCGTATTGTTACGTTTCTCCGTTACCATGGTGTTCATAATTACAGTACCCCGCGCACTTTAATTTTGCTAAAAAATGGCACCGACAGCGAAACCAACTCACCAGTAGACATTATCTAATGGGTACTTCGTATATTTTCAATCCGGCGTCAAATATACTTATTGTTTTAATTTGGTGTTAAAATAAGGTTGAGGCAGAGGCCTAACACGCCTCAGAAGCCTTTGGCTTAGCACGCCAGATAACAGTTGGCGGACGTGCGGAGTGTGTACTACAGGAACATTTCCTGCTATCACACGCCGTACTTGTTTTTGAACAGCATTTCCAGTGTCGGACTGTCGAGCTTTCTGAAATTTCACCGGTACACACATTTGATTAAGGCTTTATCGTGTAATGTGTTGATAAAGTTTACTCCAAACGGCTATCAAAGTAGCGAAGGCCACGGGCCCGTCCTGACGATTGGTTTTATAGATCAACCCACAGCGATATAAATTTAATTTATGCAATCAATGATCGCTTGGTTGGTAATTATTCTTTCCATATGAATCACCAAATCAATATTATAGATTATTTTCCTCCTAGATTTGGCTTTACGTAATACGTATCGATTCGTGTTAGTTGAGTCGGGTTCAATGTTCACGTATGTCTGATCCGCTTTCGTTATTTATTGCATTTCCTGACTGGTGGAAACAGTTGCTTCCCTCATTTGACAGAATGTGTTCCTATTAACGTTTTATCTAACTTTGTCCAAAAGTAAAATTAGCTAAACATGCGTGAGAAAGGACACAAACTTATATTAAAAGGAACATATTAAAAGGTTATGTGTATTTATCAGTAAGCCCTAAATTCTAGTCAACCCAAACTACACCTATGTAATAAACAGTAGTACTTTTTTTAACAAAATGTATTAATAGAATTCCATAACTTTCCACAAATTTAATAATGCAATATTAACGCTTACTACCACTGTTAATATATAATTTTATATATATGTAATTTCCTTTGAGTTTTTAGATTAAATTACTTTGGCATTAGTTGATTGATGCCTGTCATTAAAATAGTTAATAAATTTAAAAACTCGCTTATATACTGGCCCCATGTTATATACTGGCCCCAAACTGTTATTTTCATCCTTTTCTCATTTCTATCAAGTCTGTTTATGTTGTATGATTTTTTTTCATATTTTAAAACCCTTTTTATAATATATTTAAAGACGGGACAGAAACAATTTACACTTCAGAAACCAAATCTTCACTTTCTGAGTAGCAGAACAACTTGATTATGATTGCTCTTAATTTTTACTGTACTGACGGGTGGCTGTTCCACGTGTACCTGTTGTGTTTAACAATAATGTAAGACAAATGTTTGCCTGAATTTACACTTAAAACCATCTGATGATTTACCACATGATTGACATGTTTGTTTTATTTCCTCAGAAAATGAATAATGACCATAGTTGACAAACCTCCAGAGAAACCTGACCTGGAGTCAGTGCGGTTCAAGCACTCCAGCTCCTTGACACCCTTCTCCAGCAGAGACATGGAGAGCAGTAGTTCGAGCTGGAGTGTTGGCCCTTCTGCCACTGAGATTCCAAGGGCCAAGACTGCTTGCATGGCCCCGACTATGAATGGAGTGACTGTGAATGGTAGTAACAGCACAGCTCTCCAAGTGGAAAAGACCCGGGAACAAGGTAATAAAAGCTTGCAGTTTCCTCAGTGTAGTCTCTATGATTATATTGTGTATAAATAATGTCTGTCTGTCATCTCCGTCATGCAGTGGTGATGACGAGTGGAGATGGCATTGCTCCCCCACAGAAGGTTCTCTTTCCCCCGGAGCGGCTCTGCTTGAAATGGAACCAGGGCCATCGCATCGGAGCAGGTCTTCAGAACCTCGGCAACACATGTTTCCTAAATTCTACTCTCCAGTGTTTGACCTACACGGCTCCCCTTGCTAACTACATGCTAACTAGAGAGCATTCCAAAACATGTAAGTGTGCTAGGCCTGTGTGCTCAGGTTATATGTGAGGTTTAGCATGATGTGTTCCGATCTGAATGCTTCTTTTTCCTGGCAAGGTCATGAGCCTGGATTCTGCATGATGTGTACCATGCAAAATCACATTATCCAGGTGTCTGCCAACTCTGGAAACGTCATCAAGCCCATCGGTGTGCTTAACGAACTGAAACGTGAGTTTCTGACCTAGGAAGCATTGAAATCATGTGATAAAACCTGTACTTCGCTTTCTCTGTTGTCACCAGATGCTTTCCTGCTAATCTGACCTTAAAAGTGCCTAAAAGTACAAATTGGCTTAAGCGCTAAGACAAGCAGATAATCGAGGTTAAACCACAATGTCCCTTTTAAAAGGAAAACATACAGCCACTTTTTGCTGAAGTGATAAGGTATGGTTTGCAGTGATGGTTAATCATGTAGTTCTGACTGATCATTTTGTTCTTGCAGGGATTGGAAAGCATTTTAGATTTGGAAGTCAAGAAGACGCCCATGAATTTTTAAGGTATACTGTGGATGCTATGCAAAAGTCCTGCCTGTCTGGAAACAAGTAAGTACAAATACAAATGCAGATATTTTTAATTATTTTTAATCGTAAAGTATTCTGCTCCTCATGCACATTTTCACATCTACATCTTAGAATACTGAATTACTGTTCTTCTCACGTGTGACAGAGGTAACCAATTGAAGCACTGTCATGACAACCTATTTGTGTGCAGTTTAATACTCAGTATATTGTTTTTGTCAGACTGGACAGGCAAACGCAGGCAACCACTTTCGTGCATCAGATATTTGGGGGTTATCTGAGATCCAGAGGTAAGTCATCAGTCTCTCATCCCTTAAAACCTCACCTTTAGAATTAATTCTACTACTTCTGTAAGTTTAATTTTATGTTTTCTGATTTCTGCATGTTCAGATGGTAGTATTGAAAGACCGCTCCAAAGTGATTTGTGTCTTATGTTTTGCCAGGCAGTTAAATGTTTTTTCTGAAGCGTGGAATGATTGAACGCGAATGAATATTTAATGTGCAGATCAGAATTGTGCTGTTGGTACTGATGTTAATGCACGTGTCTTTCTCACAGTCAAATGTTTGAATTGCAAAGCAGTCTCTGATACATTCGACCCGTATCTGGATATTTCACTGGAGATAAAGGTGACAGGCTTTTCTTTTAAAAGACTTAATATAAAGTCAGTATGTGTTGAGATGAGACAGTTGAGCATGGTTATATTGAGGTAATTGTTCTTTTAATACGTGCATTTAACCTGTGTTTTTATGACTGTTTATTTACAGACCGCCCCGACACTTACAAAGGCGTTCGAACAGTTTGTTAAGCCAGAGCAGCTTGATGGAGATAATGCGTACAAATGCTCCAAGTACGTACTCATAAAATTGCTACATATATATGTTGCACTTCTGCATTTGGAGAACGACAGATTTATTAGTGTGGATTAGCTGTTTTTTTGATTCAGTTTCACTCAGGCTTACAGTGAAACTTCTTGTCTTGGCAGGTGTAAGAAAATGGTTACCGCCTCAAAGAGATTCACCATTCACCGCAGTTCTAATGTTCTCACCATCTCACTGAAGCGGTTTGCCAACTTTAATGGTGGAAAAATTACAAAGGTAGTGTGTCATGACCCAGAGGTTCAGCAGGTTGTTCTGTAACTCCTCCTTTGAACTTGGACAAACTGGTATGACCAGATCCATGACATCCAGATTAGATCTCATGCAGAATAATAACGATTTATATTTATTAGCATTGTATCTGTCATTGGTGATTAATTTTTTTTTTTGTACTTTAATTTTGGAGTTGGCTGTAATTTGCCACTAAGCAGATTTATTTCTTTAAAAATGTAGATCAATCAGTTTAAATGTATGTATTTCATCTGGAAAGTTTTGAACTGAACTTTCTGCTTCACAGGATGTGAGATACACAGAGTATCTAGACTTGCGTCCATTCATGTCTCAAACTCACGGGGAGCCACAGGTTTATGCTCTCTATGCTGTGCTGGTTCATTCTGGCTTCAGTTGTCATGCTGGGCATTATTACTGCTACATAAAGGTAAGTCACCTGGCACAGATCTGAAGCCTGTTTCATCAGATGTTTAAAACACAATTTATGGGACATGAGTCAATTGTCTGTTTCAGGCTAGTAATGGACAGTGGTATCAGATGAACGACTCATCCGTTTCTCCCAGCGATATCAGAGCTGTGCTTAACCAGCAGGCGTATCTGCTGTTCTACATCAGGTAAATCTCTTTACATCCGAGATGCTTGAGATAGAGGTTCAAAGGGAATACAACGGTTTCTGAAGGCTCATCAGAATGTGTCAATGGTCATTTAGGTCACCTGATTTAAAAAACGGAAGTGACTTTGGCCCGGTGACACATACACCAGGACAGTCATCTCCACGTCCATCCATTCCACTGAAGATGAATGGCCCTCAGTACACCACCTCATCCTTCATTGGCCCTCAGTTGCCACCTCATATGATGAAGGTATTGCAAGAGAGCAACACATTTAAACCAGTTGCTCATTAAGTGAGACATCACTTAAGTGAGACTCTAGAACATTCTACTCTAATATAAATATATACTCTACTTTCTCACACTACTTTTCTACTTACAGTTTGGGGATTGTCTTCATCTGGTCACTCTTTGTCTACTTTGCAGAGCTCATCATGTGCCAATGGAAACGGTTCTTCAAAGGATTACCACAGTAGTTCAAAGTCCAACAGAAGTTTTTATGGTCTGTCCCATTCATCCTCTTCAGCATCGTCATCATCCGCCTCTTCAACATCTCAGTCCAACCAGATTGTTCGACCCATGGGCATCCCTGACTCATCCAAGAGGCCAAAGCTGACATTTTCCATCGGTCAGGGCAAGCCTGTGAGACCTACTCAGACCCAGTCCGTATCTTCAGTCTCTCACCCTCATCCCACATCCTCCAGCACTTCAACGACTACCTCAGGCTTCCCACAGACCAAACAGGTCAATGGAACACACACTGAAGCCGCTTTCCTGGTTCCTTATGGTCAAGAATCCTCTGAGGAATCTGACCAAGAGTCTGGAGCCCTGGAGAATGGAACCGCTAAGCCTCATCTAGCTCCCAGGATAACCAATGGACATGGGGTGAAGGATGACGTCCAAGCCCACAGTTCCAGCTCACTGCCTCAGTTTACCTCTAATACAAACGGATCCAATGGCTGTTCACATGGGCATGAAAATGGTTCAGGATCTGCCCACAAATCTCAGAATGGCCTTCATAAAGCCAATGGTTTTAATCACACAGATAAGGTACGAAATTTTGAACTTCAAATGTTGAACTTCAATTTGTTTTCTTCTTTGCATGTTTATAACTTGTATAGTTGGTTGAACAGGGTTTGCTGCTCCCTATATTTTTATACAAGTAAATTGTTTTATTTTTTTTAGGTCACAGGTACTTCACACCTTTCCTCTCAAATACCTAGTTTGGACTTGCAGTTCAGCTTGAAATGTGAAAACAGTGAGTCAAGGTGAGATGCTTGGTAACTTTCATTTTGCAGTTTTCTACTGAACACCTATCGGGGTTCTGATGGAATAAATGTTCTCTGGTTTTGTGCATTCATCCAGCAGTTCCAAACCACCTAGTACGGAGAGTGAAAAAAGTTCTTCGACCTCAAGCAAAAGGATAAAACCTCCCTCAGACACTTCATCTCAGTCTTCTACACACGTACAGCCTACACTTCCATCGAATGCCTCTTTGGTCTCCAAGATGGACAGTGACCTTCTTGTCCAGAAAGCCTCAACGCTTGAGTCGATTCAGAGTCATGCCAGCCATACAGCCGTTGGCATGTCGGATTTACTGGTCAGTCACAGCCTCCATGTACGTGATGGTGATACAAGTCCACCTAGGTTAAAAGAGCCATTCAGGTCCACTGAAGGTGAAGGTAAAGACTCAAAACCTTCACACTTGGGCAAGTTTGGATCTGGTAGACCAGGTGAAGATCGGAGTAGATTTGTAGAGCGGCCACACGTTTCCTCCACCCTGAAAGAAAGGGATAGGTACAGGCACCATAGGGAATATGACGAAAGAAACAGGAACCGATATGGACACAGCTATAGATCTGAACGAGACTGTCGACCCATCAGGGAGCGTTCTACCAGCAAAGAACGCTATTACAGAGATCGCGAAGGGGAACGACACTGGGATAGATTCTCACACCACCATCGTGAGCACCACCACTCTCAGAGAAGAACCAGGGAGGAACGGGATTGGAGTAGAGATAGGAGATACGGATATGACGCATACCGTCCTTCTGGACATCACAACAGGGATGGGTTCTCCAGCCACTGCCATCGGGGGATGGACGATGGTCGTGGAAGGGCGCTTCACACCGTCAGTGAGAACATCTCAAGGGTCAGGTCTTCATCTCCACCTTCTGTCAGCCCACTGCCTGAACATCACAAGAGGAAACGCAACCTGTCGGCTGACTCGAAAGAAAGCTCAGATGAGTGCCGGGCTAAAAAAGCCAAAAAGAAGAAGAGGAACAAAGACAAACACAGGTAAGAAAATTCTTTTTAAACTGCTTGTAAAATATTTAGAGATTGATATTTAAAAGATGAAGCATTGTTAGAAAGTACTTTTCACACAGAACATATACCAGTCAGACAAATTTGTAGTCCATGTCTCCATGAAGTTAAAGGGATTTTGGGGGTATTTTTGTTTCCTGCACTACTGTTCAATTAACAGCAACACAGCAAAATAACTTATTTTACCTGACTGTAAACATACCATTCATGACTGTCATGGTGATGAATTGTACTTTACTGACGCACGGGTCTATTAAGTACGTGTGATAACGTTACCAGGAGCTTAACTGATCATTGTGACCTGCAGGCACTCAGAGAAGGACCCATCGGAGATGAATGAGGACAGCAGCTCCAAAAGACATAAGAAGAAGAAGAAAAAGAAAAAGAAGAGGAGGTGGGACGAGGAGAAGCCTCATTCCAGGAGAGACAGCAGTCCGAGACGAGACGAACACGAGTCTAGATCGAGAAATGGCGGAGAAAGTAGTCATCATAGCTCAGAGTCTCTTCACAATGTCAGCCGAGGTCATCGTATGGAGGACCAGCAACACCTCAATGGACACAAAGGTACAACATCTAAAGTGAAGATGTTTGTGTCATGTATTTTTAATGTGTCTTGATACACTGATGTTCTGTGGGTGGAGTGGTAAGTGAATGCTGTGTTGTTTTCCAGCAAATGGCCTGAACTTTAACGGTGGAAATGAAGCTGATCTCTGTTCCACTGGGCTGGAGAAAGACGTGAAACACAAACACGACGCAACAGATAACGGCACAAAGACACACTCGCATAGAAATGGAGATGTGGATGGTGTCCACCACAGAATCCCTGCAGATGTTGACGTGAGTGGACTTTCTTCTGTTGTCTGGTAAAGCCACAGCTTAAAGGATAAGTCCACCCATAATGGTGTTTTGCCCATAAATTACTCACCCTCAAGTCATCCGAGGAGTGAATGGTTCCCATTATTTTGCTCCAAAAAACACATCCATTCATCATAAATCTAATCCAGGCGACTCCAGATGGTTAATAAATGCCTTCTGAAGCGAAACGAAATATTTGTGTCACTTAATCTTTTTAAGTGTATTTAGTAATTAACCAATGGCACATTTGAATGTAAACGCATCTGTATGAGAGACTACACCAAACATGGCAGCCCGCCGGTTCCATGTCAGTAACAACGATTCTTATTGGTTCTCGTGTGTTGTGACAAAATGCAGTCACGAACCAATGAGATTCAGCATTATTGACATGGCGCCTAAGTGGAAGCCTGAAAATGATCTATGAATAAATGTCCTGCATTTCTCTTACTGAAGCTGATATGTGTATGTGGGTAATTCTTTTAGCCTCTAGGTATGGAACTATACCTTGGTTGTCTTGAATGTAAAATTTATGTTATATAAATGTTATAGTTGAACTATAAATTGAACTCTGAATGGCTTTGGTTTTCACAGGAAGTCACAAATCCTCAATAAGGAGAATAGGATTTCCTTCTAAATACCTAAGGTAAGAAAACCTGACGGAAATATGTAGGAATTTGTGTATATAATGATCTCAGTTCAAATCGTGTTGTAATGTCCTCTGTTTCTTTCAAGAATCTGAAAACCACCCATACAAGCATGTGAAAGACATAATCTACAGCTACAGAGTTCCTCACACGGTGCTTCACCTCTAGAACATACTGTATTTTTACCACATTTTAAAGTTCCTTCGTTTTCCTTTTTCTTTATTTTTAAGGCGATGGATTTTTTAGCGCACTGTACAGATATGAACTTCGATCATTGAAAAATTCTATATAAAAGTAATATATGCGATTGAAACAGAAGCCTGGGGCTTAACATCAGATTTGCTGCTCAGATATAGACTCAGGATTTTCTCACTTTGTGAAGATGAGACGTGTTCCCCCTTTAAGGATTCGAACCCGGGAAGGAAAAGAACATTTATATGCTGCATCAGCAGAGAAAGACTGCTGGCCTGCTGGAGTTATGATGTCACCGTTTTCACATATCGGTTGAGAGAACTGTCTCAAAGGAGCAGACCTTTCTAATGATACACGTGCACTTACATCACAGTTAACCTGGACACACTTGAGGACATAAAAAACTTGCTTTGCTGTTTTGTATCTCCTTTTAGCATCTCACTGTATTCTGTCTTTCTGAAATTCATGCATCAAGTTAATTGTATCTCTTTCTTCCCTTTTAATTTTTGACGTCGGTTTATTGAATCCGCTTTCATTTTAGTTCATTATAATACTGTGAATTTAAGTTGAACTGTACTATCAGTTGTTTGTTTTTTGGTCCTGTATCAGGAAATCATTAGAGACACTTTCGGTAAAGCCACTCATAATGTTCTCTGGATATATGTCGATGTTTTTGTTTTCTCAGCAAAAAAGACATAAAAATGGTTATATTCCACGCATTTCTTTTACTGTAGCATGTCAAAGTAAATGTATACAGTGTACAATGTGTTGAGTGAGAGGAAACAGCCTTAATGTCGGAAATTGTAATATTTTCTCTCACTGTGTTTACAACAGTTTGTTGGAGTGAATGAATGTGTGACGATGGGAAGTGTTTGGTTTTGTAAAGGGTGGGGTTTCCTTTTTACATATAAAGAATGACTTGTGAGATTTCACTTTGGTATGAAAAATGTTTTGTTTGGCTCTTTGTTCAGTTTGGTTATTAAAAAAAAGCATGTAACTGCAAACGGCAGAACAGCATAAGATTACGTTGCCTAAACGGCAAACAGGCAATAATTAAAAATGATTCTAATTCCAAACCCACATCTCAATACAAAAGTAGCAATTAGCCTTTTCTCTTTATGCTAAAGATGTTTGTTTACATT
The DNA here is from genome assembly GCA_036877585.1 of Botia kubotai. Lineage (NCBI taxonomy): Eukaryota > Metazoa > Chordata > Actinopteri > Cypriniformes > Botiidae > Botia > Botia kubotai. Next base: position 3,358 of record JAZGTI010008543.1, on the reverse strand, counting down.
TCTGTCTATCAGTTTCCTAAGAAGCTTGCTGTTAAGTGTGCAAATCACAGTAATTACTCAAGTACAGTGCGCAGTATTTGCAAAACGATTACAAATGGGAAACATGTAATTTTGCTACTAAATCATAGACATAAGCAAAGGTTATTATAATACAAGTATGTGAGATGTTTTTCCTTTTAAAGAACAAGGATGGAGACCTGGTAGAGAAAGCTCTATATGGAAAGGTGTGGACCAATCAGGTGAAGAGTCAATCATCAGTATAGCTGTTTAGGGGTGGGTATAGGTCAGAGGTGCCCAATTCTGCTCCTGGAGGGCCAGTGTCCTTCAGAGTTTAGCTCCCACCAGTTTATTAAACACCTGAACCAGCTGGTTTTCAGTGGCAGATTAGAAACTTCCAGGCAGGTGTGCTGAGGCAGGTTGGAGCTAAACTGCAGGCCATTGACCCTTCAGGAGCAGGATAGGAAACCCCTGCAATGGGCTTGATAGGACTATGAGAAAGAATAGGGTGATCAATTATTCAAGTTCTAAACTTTATCTTTTTTCCCCATGCAGCATTGGGATGTCCTATTATCTATAGCATGAGATAATAATTTACTTTTGTGGGCTCTTCTAATTGGCTAATAGGTTATTTGACCAAGGGTTAATTTATTTTGTAGACATCAATTTAAAATAAAAAGGCTGCTGGAGATGCAGTTTGTGTTGTTGCATTTTTTATTTTTAACTTTGCCATTAATAAGGTAGTAAAACAAGAAAAACAGAAAATTAATACATTTGTACAAAAAAGGCTTCTCTTATTTTTGATACAATGAATTTAAATAAAAAAGCTTATAGTAACATTTAATATGATAAAGCCCTCTGCAGTTTTATAGACCGTTAAATACTATATTTTTTTTCTAAAGGCTGTTAAAAGTCCCTGTGTAATTCCAGACCCACTAAAAGTTTAAACCATTAAACTATAACAAATATGATTTGTTTTACAGACTTCCGTTTAAAGCTCTCAGCCGGTTAGCTGTTTTAGCTATGAAACAAGTTATTTTGATCCATGAATTTTTAAAAGAAATAAAACAATAAGCAATGACCTTTATGATGTATGTGTGTGTTATTCAAAAACACATAAAAAACAAAAGCAACAGTTTCACAATATTACATAAATACAACAAATATTTTAGAATCAGTAACAATTTAAATACAAATGAAGGATACACAAGGGAATTTTTATTATCTTTGAGAACGCATAAAATATTATTAGCATATAGTGACAGAACATAAAATGTTGGTTTTAGAGTTTATTTCACATGACTATTAAGGACCTTAAAGCAAATAAATAGGATACAAGTTTTTTTCTGACTATGTGTGTTTGAATTATTGCACCAGTCCTGCTGATTCAAATTGCAACGTAAAACATGTAACTATTGATGCAAAACATTGAAGAGTATTTTGATATTCAAACTTTTTGAAACAGAGTGTAAATAGAAATTATATAACCAGTAAACTGGTATCTTTTATATACTAAAGCTTAAATGTATTCTTTAACCGAGAACATCTCCATCGTAACTACACCAGAACGTTTGTGATTGTTTAAACGGTGTTCTTAGTAGAACAGTGAAGTTCCTGTTGTAGGCGACAGGGGGCGCTACTCGCCGCATACTGGACCCACACTTGACATGACACATTTTAGCATAGCAGTTCTTTTTTTTTGACAAACACAAAATATAACCGCACCATAAACATACTCTCATGCGTGCTCTCAATACAACCCATTGTTTTTCACCGGAGAGAGAAATATCTTCAAAGTAAATATTCTTTACATTTTGAAAGATCTTGTCCTTCAACTCTGCGAGCTTATCTGTTGCCTGATTGGGTGATTAGGCGAGATTTCCATTGAGTGATGAGTCACAGATCTAAAATTCAGCTCTCATTTTTTAGCAGCGACTCTCCGCTTTCTGGTAGCCAGCATGTCATAGAATGGGTCCCTGCTGATGCTCGCCCTGTATGGACAACAAGCATTTTTATAAAAAACGTTAAAAAAATAGACATACTGTATCTAAAACAGTAACAGTATTTTCTGAAAACAGTGAACAAGGAATAATGGGATTACGAAAAGCTGTAAATAAAGAGTGACTGTAGTATAATTTCAGGTGTGGGTGACCCACAGTTCCCGGTAGCTGCATAGAACATGCTGAGGCAGCTTCTACAGCATAAACACTGACCACAGAACAGACTGACAGCATTCCAGTTGAGTCAGAGGACATGAGTTAACCAGACGCCTACACAGTTGCCTTCAAAATCACTGATCCCCAACCAGGGTCCATAATTAACACTTGTGAAGTGACACATGTGAGTCAACATTGTGTTTGACAAGTAAATAAAAGTGTCTTGAGATGACATTTAAACTACATGTACTTATATAACATAATACTAATAACTATATATATTCTATACCAGCTGTATAACTAATAAGCCTGTATAATTATATAGAATAATAATAAATAATACATAGTTCGAATCAATAACAAGAATGACAGCATGGTGATTGTTGATGTAAATGTGATATATATATATATGTGTGTGTGTGTGTGTGTGTCTATACAATCTACTTTAAAAAAATCTAAAAAAATAAAAATATATAAAATCTATAAAAAAAATACACCAACCATCTACTTATGCTAAATATAACCTTATAAATATATATTCATTTTTTTTATAGGAAATACTTGTCATTTCAATAACATGAAAGAAATACAGAAATACAGCATTCGTGTAGCAAAGAAATCTGTTAAGTTACACAGGAAAACAGAACCAGAGTCATGGCCAAACAATGAAAGACTAAGCGCTTTTTGGCTTCCCCTTCTCCACTGATAAATGCTGATTTATCCTCAGGAAACTCATTTAACCTTGAGAGGACTTGGGTCAGGCAGGCTCCATTAGTCTTGTCAGCACTACAATGTAAGGGAGCGATTCTCATTTCCCCAGTCTCTTTATGTGTACACACCAGAGTCGAGGTCTAACACACTACAAACACCAGCACTGAGCTTTTCTCAATGGTGACCACCTGTGATAGTGAAGTCAATGGTGATCACCTGTGATAGTGAAGTCAATGGTGATCACCTGTGATAGTGAAGTCAGTGGTGATCACCTGTGATAGTGAAGTCAGTGGTGATCACTTGTGATGGTGAAGTCAATGGTGATCACTTGTGATAGTAAAGTCAGTGGTAATCACCTGTGATAGTGAAGTCAAAGGTGATCCCTTGTGATAGTAAAGTGATCACTTGTTATAGTGAAGTCAGTGGTGATCACCTGTTATAGTGAAGTCAGTGGTGATCACCTGTGATAGTGAAGTCAATGGTGATCACTAGTG
>JAZGTI010008542.1:0-20012 GCA_036877585.1 Botia kubotai | reverse complement strand
GTGCATGTTCTCTGTGCATGTTGACTGCTACGTCATGTCACAAATGGGGTTTGATCATCTGACATTTACTGAAATGACAGAGATGAGCCGTCACTCATTATTTAAAACATGCTTATCCACAGCAATACAAAAGTGCTTTTCTTTCTTTCTTTCTTTCGCCTGTTTTTTATTTGCTTTCGGCCCTTTAATTTGCTTTTGTTTGTTTTGTTTGCTCGGTTTTGTTCACTGCTGTTAGTGTTAACTTCGTCTGTTCTTAAAAAACTGTTTAGAACAATGTTTTGATAACTGACTCTGATAACTGAAACTTTGCTAAAGATGACAAAGAAAATCAACTGGAGACGAACAACACAGCAAAAAGAACAACAATGCAGCTTCAAAATCATTGTGTAATGTGTGTGTGTGTGTGTACAGAACACTCCGGTGGGAACATCAGTGTTTATGGTGAACGCTACAGACCCGGATCAGGGGACGGGAGGCAGTGTGCTGTTCTCCTTCCAGCCCCCCTCAGCGTTCTTCTCCATCGACGGGGCCAGAGGAATCGTCACTGTGACCAGAGCTCTGGACTATGAGACCACGATCGCCTATCAGCTCACCGTTAACGCCACGGTGAGAGACTGACACTGAATTTACGGTTGATTCTTCCCATCACTTCAGCAGCCGAACGAGACGCGTGTGTGTGTGTGTAATGTGTGTGTGTGTGTGTTTGTGTGTAACAGGATCAGGATAAACGTCGTCCTCTCTCTAGTCTGGCCAATCTGGCGATTACCATCACTGATGTTCAGGACATGGACCCAATCTTCACCAACCTCCCCTACAGCACCAATATAATGGAGGATGCCCCGCCTGTCAGTACACGCACACATACACACACACGCACACACACACACACGCACACACACACACTACACTTCAGCATTAATTAGATCAGTGAATCCCATGAAAACATGTTTGCATTTAATTTTGAAATTCCAATTTTTATTTAAGATTTTGCACGATCACTATTTTTCGAACCTCTTTTTGCATTGTGATAATGAATAATGAAACACGTTTTTTGTCTCAAATTCTCATAGTCTGTACTGTACTGCATCTACTGTACTGCATCTAGAAGTTTACTTTTGGGTGCTGAATCAACTGCAAGAATTTGTAATATTAATGTTAAAGGCACAGTGTAAAAATACAAATGTATGTTTTTATTCTAAAAACGTGTAGGCAGTAAAAAAGATGATTAACTACGCTACGTTTAAATACTTAACATGAATCATTTTAATACTCAACATTTGTATATGTATTTATAGACAATGGGGTGTGATTAATTTCCCTAAACAATGTATGAGCTTAATCTGCTAAGATAAATATGCATTTGTTTTCATTTTAAAGATGCGATATGCGACCTGGTCATGTTCTCGTGACATCATGAGATTTACCCAGATACATCGGCTGAGTTTCAAAACCTAGTGAGCTGTTTACCTGGACAACATTTTTAGGAATATTTTGTCATGTTATTGAATTTTGAGTCACAGCCATGGATAATATTCGAATAGACACCAAATACAGGAATATGTGACTAAATAAAATTAGCATGAAGCAAAATTGTGCAGGGAATGAGAGAGAAACAACAAGAGAGAGACATTTTGGCAGAAAAACGGATATGTAATGTGTGTTGAGTAATTAGAGCATAATTATGAGAGAAGCAGCCATTACACCTGTGAACTGTCACTGGAATATTACTGTAATTATAATGTGAGATTTATATTCTGACCTGCTTACAAGCGAGATCCTGTGTAAAGGTCATTCTGACCAAGATTTAAGAATACCGTTCACCATTGGTTGTTCATTTCTGCGTCAGTCTATTCGCTCTGTCAAACACTGTGTGTTTATTTCCATGCATTTGTGCGTGTCTGTGTGTTTCTGTCTGTGTAGCGTGTAAAAAAATGGGAAAACAACTTAGTTATCCAATATGGCCGTCTGCATAACAGTGTTGTGTGTTAAAACTGTTGCTTAAAGCAGCCATGCAAAGGGTTAAAATGAGTTAGCTACACATCAGTTTAGTAACAAAAAGTAGATAAGCACAAAGCTATATCAAGAGACTTGATAACTTTTTAACTAGATTTGTGTTTCCTATAGGAAATAACTGAGCTTTCATGGTATCAAAAGAATAATATTAAAGACTTATGTCATTTAGAATCAAATTATCCTTGATCTTTTGAGTTAAAGGAACTTGGTGTGGTATGAAAACAGACTTTAAGAACTCATAACTTCCAGCAAAAGAATACAGTGATCTATACCATATACCATATAGTGATATATATAGTGATATAAAATCACCTATATCGTGCTGTAAGATGTTGACCGTACTGCCCAGCTGTAGTTAAGCTACAATCACACTATTGAAAAATGTAGTTGACTTAGTAGCATCTTACTGTAAGCTACATAGTTGTGTTTGCCTGTCTTTCTCTTTGTCTCTCTCCTCCTGTCTCTCTCTCATCACTACTCCAATGTGTGTGCACTAACTGGATGGCTTAAATGCAGAGGACAAATTCCAAGTATGGGTTGCCATACCTGGCCAGCATGTCACTTCACTTCCTGTCTCTCTCTCCTCATGTCTGTTTCTCTCTCCCCTCCTGTCGCTCCCTCTCTCGTCCATTGTGCACGCACATTAACTTTTGAGTGTCTCTAAAGTGAAGACTAGTGGCACAGATATATCAGCCATCTTTAAGAAGGTCAGGGAAAGTGAGAAAGTGATGACTTCAGACTAGTTGTCCTGTCTAAATTTGCCGGTCAGCATCGAGCCCTTAGTGGACGCGATTGCTTTTGGCGTTTCATTTCTTATTTCCGAAAGCGTCTCCAGTCCATCTTCGTAGGAAGTGGGAAGCCTCCCTGGCGCTCCGAAAAACAAGAGGCCGCTGCGCGGGGAATTAGCCGTTCTGAACACGCGTGCCCTCAATACCGGCACACGTCACAGTGGCGTGTTCATATAAAGCGATGTTGACAGGTACACTTAGCCACACGCAGAGCGCTTAAACCTTATCTTCCCTCACACACACACGCGCAGACGGAGTGTGTGTCAGCGCAGTCAGCGGCCTCAGGCTAAGTGACTGAGTGGGTGTGGAGAGTTCTCAAGGTGCCTGACATTTACACGTAAACAGATATCAAACACACACCGCCGTCGTCGGTCATCTGTCAAAACATACCTCCTTTTCCCCTCTCCTCTCTCTCCTTTTCTCTCCTTCTCTCATTCCCTCTCTCTCTCACTTTGTCTGTTTGGCTGTCTCTTGCTCTCTCTTTCTCTGTCGTTTATCTGTGTCTTGCTTTCTCTCTGTACCTCTGACGTGTCCCTCTCACACATACTGTACAGTATATAAGATCTGGAGAGGGGTATCTGTTCTCATTCCCTGTCATCTTGAGGACAGTTTTTTCGACCTGCGCACTTCCATCTTTGTTTCACGTGCAGTTCTGTTCTAGACACAGTTTTGTCAGCCAATCACCAGTGCCATAAACGTCATGTGACTGGTTGCTTTTGAACTGCAGTTAAATGATGTCATGACAGTGCTAGTTAGCTGGCACAAGAACTAGCAACTGTCCTGCATCACAGGTAACTGACAGGTAAACATTGGTAAAACACTTAAATTAATATGAGATATAAATAAATTACATACTTGTGATTCATATGTTGTTTACAATACTTTTATTTTATCAGCAAGTAATGAGATTTTTGTTTACAGTATGGAATAGCCATCATGTTATTTAACCCAATTTTAGGTTGTAAGAACGCTTACCTAATGTTTCCATTAAACAACAACTAGGTTTAAAATGTTATTTTGAAAGTTCTAGTAACGTTTTAGAATGTTCCAATAACAACGTTTTGATGATAACATATGTAACGTTAAAAACATGACTGCAAGAATATTGTTGAGAACTTTCAGAGAGCGTTAGCCGATGTTCTGAGAACCTTCCCTGTTACCTGGGAGCCGTCCAAACGCTGACCCCCCACAGAACGCGCGCCCTGCGCTGCACTTATCCACACGCTTTCACCTGCCAAACGGACAAAAGTTTGACAAAGGGTAAAAGGGAGAGTAAAACGATGTTTTGCAGGAGAAGCGGGGATCTCTCGCACCGCTGTTTGCCGTTTTCCTTTGTCAGGGTGACATTTAAAGGCTTTTTAGGGCCAAACACAATTTGGCTGTCAAGCGCTTGATCTGAGATGGTGGAAGAGAAGAGACAGGAGAGATGGAGGACGGACACAGCGGTAAACGAACGGGGCGCACGAGAAATGTTTAGGGATGAGAGAGAGAGGGAGAGAGAGAGAGAGAAAGAGAGAGAGACACGCGTGCATGATTGAACATTCCACCCGACGGACCGCAAGAGAATAGCCGGCAAATTACTTCAGCCACACTTCATCCCTGCGTCCAGTCGCTCTCTGCTTTTGTCATACGCGTCTTCCCGGCTCGTTCTGTCGTTCTGCGGGTAAACGTGCTGTAATTGATTGTGTGCACTGATGGTGGAGGAGTTTTGGCAGAAATGAAGCATAAATAGCTCTCAGACACTATTAGCTGGATCAATGGCAGACACTCTCTCTCTCTCTCTCTCTCTGCGAACATCTTTAGCGTTGCGCATTCAGGATCAAAGAGTTTTCTAATTCCCGTTCCGGAATATTTCTCCGTTTGTTGTTTTTCACGTGTCATTTCATTCATTGGGTTTTGAAGCTGATGTCAGAGCAGTTCTGAGTCTCGGGCTGTTCTGTAGGGTTGGGGGTGCGAGAGCAGGTTCATGGATTTGGATTTAGAGTTAGTGGAGGAATGTAACACTGGAATGGCACTAAGTAAAATAATAAATAAATAAACAATAAATGTAGGAATGATTTAATACAGTAAACTAGGATTGCAGGATATATCGAAATTACCGAAATATTGCAGATGTGCATATCGCAATGGTTTGCAATAACAAAATTATTAATAAGAACTACACCAATAATTAAACTAATAATAATACTTTGTAAGTATTATTACACACTTGTGTATTTCATATATATATAATATTGCTTGTTGAAATTTTTGTTTTTTTTTCAGAAAAAATGTGAAATATGTTTGTTAGTTCTATAAGTTTCAGTTTTACAGTATTTTAATATAATGTAAATTGATTTTACAAACTTAAACCATTATCGTATCGAATATTGCGTTATCACATTATTTAGCACGTTTGTGCATACTGCATTTTTCTTTAATATCATGAGAGAAGAATAACCAAAGAACATGTGGTTTAGTCAACGAGGCTGTTTATTTCTTATTTTATGGAAACTGTGTGTTGTGTTAACAGTATGTGTTTGTGTGCGTCACTGTGTATAAACACACATGTATGTATCACAGTGTGAGTTCTGGTTTCACTGGTTTATGTGTGTGTCTGTAGGGTTATTGAGTTCTGGTTTCACTGGTTTATGTGTGTGTGTCTGTAGGGTTATGAAGTGCGGAAGATCAGGGCGATCGATCAGGACCTGGGTCGTCCGCGTGGCATCGGATACACTATTGTGTCAGGTTGGTCACATTTGTGATTGTGATTTTGTTCACGTTTCACTATTAACACACTTCACTAACACAACGGCAGTAGAATAAAAATGGCCTGTGAACTTATCGGCAATATTTGTGTTTTATTTTGATTTCACTGCTTTTTGTGTATGTGCTACACTTTAGCCAGCCTGAGGGACAGTGGTTTATATGTACATTGTGTACTCACACTCACACACACACACACACACACACTGGTTATTGCTGCTGTGCTGTATGTCTTTAAAGATGTGTGGCTCTTAAACCCTTTGTTGGTTCAGTCCATACATGAGCTTAACACAGCAGGACAAACCTTCTCACATCTTAACACACACACACATACACACACACACACACACACACTCGTTGTGTATGTGTTTGGCCTCCCCCTTAGATCACTTTCACTGCTATCAGCATGAGACAGACAGAGTAGAGGGAGGGACAGAATAGGGGGAGAGAGAGCGAGAGACACATGAGTGTTACAGCTTGAGTGTTTTCTGTGATATATTTAAAATGTAAGATGGACATTTGAGAGTTTTCTGTGACTGCAAGGCACTCTGTGTGAGTGTGTGTGTGTTAAATGGGGTTTCTGTGTGCTGTATCTGCATACAGTGACCCCCAAAACACTTTAACACAAAAATGTTTAAATAACTTTATATCATACAAAATATAAAAACCAAGAAACGTTTAATAGAATTTGAAAGGTTGTGCAAGTATGCTTCAACAATGAATAAAGTTAGTTGAGTTTTACATGATTAAACAGTAGATTTGCAATACAGTAGGTGCTGTTTAAAATGAAAACATGATCAACTACACCTGTAGTTTCTTTGCTGTGCCACCTGTGTGAACTGTAGGGGATTTTGTTTTATCTACAGAAATTTAGACATTTTAAAGTATGACTTCAGTTTTTGCAATCTGGGATTGTTGTTCAGTTTTCCAAAGTTCGGAGTTGAGGAGTGTGTGTTTGCGTGTGTGTATGTGCATGTGTGTGTTGGGTGGGTTTATTAGCCCACTAAAGCGGTACCTAGTTAATGTACTGCCAGTCACCAGTACCAGGAGAATGTCTCCACTAACTGGAAACAGTCTCAGAATGTGGGCTAGCGTTCTGTAAAAGTTTGTTAGTGGAACGTTTTAGAAATGTTGCGGAATTAAAAATTAAAGAATCATTTTGTTCCTGCGCTAGCATCATCCCAGAGGCCTCCTCAGATTCTTTGATCAGAGAGACGTTAGTACATTATTTTTGGGGCAATACAAGAGCAGTAAAACCCCCCAAATAATGCCCAAAATGACAGAAAGCATTATAGAGTTTCTAGAGGAGAGCTGGAAGCTGGCCAGATGAGCGATTAGGAGACATCTGATACCGTTGATGTTCAGCTGAAGAACGTTAATGCAAAGATTTCGTATGGAAAGAGGATTGTGTAAATTTCCCCCAAGCGTTTCAAGTCTAATGGTCTAATCAATAGGACCGAGATCCCTGATGTGGGTTAAACATTTCCGCAGGCTAGTGGAGCGCTGCTATTTTAACCTGATTCCACACTCAGTAATCATAAGAGCTATCGGCGCAGGCCCTGACCCTAGATCAGCCGAATATCCCCAGTTATCATTCATAATGGTAATTGCTCTATTAGAATTCATATTGGCTGCTCTGTCATAGCTGCTGTGTGTGTGGATCCAAAAGGGACAATCAAAGAAGCAAGGGAAAATGAGCGAGAGAGAGAGAGAGAGAGAGAGAGAGAGAGAGATGCAGCTCTTTCCAGCCTGTTTCATGTTAAAACAGGAAGTTGGGATGTTATGTATGGCTGAATAACACAAGCCAGTTTTATTTTGTGTCCATATATTAAAAAACTGCACAATGCAGAACTGTAGTTAGATTAGACATCCATTGCCCATTTCTTCTGTTCTAGTCTGCGGAACATAGATGCTGTAGATTACTGGCATTTTACTTCTAAGACATGTAAAACAACTTTGTGAAAAACATAAAACGTAAAAAATATGCCCCAAGCAATTATTTTAAATGCCACACATAAATTGGCTCTGAACGACATCACTAAAAACAGAAAGAAATCTCACCTGTGTCCATGACAGCAAACGAGTCAGTCAGCTTCATTTTGGCCAATCAGAAAACCTAGCCAATCAAAAATGGTTTCTGTCTTTTATGTTGCAATTGGCTGACGTCTTTGGAGGGCGGGGTTTTGTAGAGAGAGGGTGTGGTTGAAAGGTACTGACGTAGCCTGGCAAAAGTTAACAAAATGGTTGCAGTTGCTCAACGCACCTTTAATAAAAGGTCAAAGGTTATCCGTCAAACGTAACATTTAAATCTCTTCCTGCTCTTCAAAGTCAGTTATTTGAGCATATAATTCAGAATCATATATTCCTCATTCACTGGTACATTCTTCAGCGGTCAGCATTTAATTAAATGATATTGGAAAGAGATAACAGCATGTCACATTGAAACACAAGTATGTGTAGTGCAGAGAAACATGCTTGTGTGTGTGTGTGTGTGTGTGTGTGTGTGTGTGTGTGTGTGTGCACGTATGCATGCCCAGCCAACAGGGAACGTTCTCAGAACATTGGCTAACATTCTCTGAAAGTAATTTTAAAGTGTCAAAAACATCATTGCAGTAAAGTTAGCAGAACGTTTTTTACTGTAATATATTATATGGGATATCATAGGGAATGAAATAAAATATGTAAAATAAAAAATGTTTAAATAACATTCTTATAACCAAGCAGCAACGTTAATACAATGTGTATAAATCGGAACATTTTGAACATTACTAGAATTTACATTTTTAACATTTTTGTTACTTAATGGAAAGGATACAGAATTTTACTTACAACCAAAAATTGTTAGTTGGGGCGTGAGTGTGTGTGTGTGGCATAGTTATAGTTGTGTGTGTGTGTGTGTGGTATAGTTATAGTTGTGTGTGTGTGTGTGTGTGTGGTATAGGCTTCTCTAAACATTACTGATGGTTTATCACACATTTCATGCACGCGTGTGTGTGTATGTGCATATGTCATTGTAGATGTCCTTTGGGGAAATGTGTGTTTGTGTGTGTGTGTGTGTGTGTGTATCTGCAGGGACTCGTCCCATTAGTCGAGTAATTAAGATAAATGAGTTTTTAATTGCAGGGTGATGTGTGTTAATGATCTAGAGACTACAGATCACTGTGCTCTCTCACTCTCTCTCTCTCTCTCTCTCTCTGCCTCTCGCCGCCTCTCGCCCTTTCCCCCAGAGGTCTGATCACAGTGGTGTTGATGTTATTATTTACTGTCAAATTACTCCTCTATTCCTCAGGCCTGAATCTTCCCCTGTAATCCTACAACTATAATGGAACGCCATTATCTTATTTTAGTCATGCAAACGTTTAGAAAAACATAGCTGCACTTGATTATTAAACATACTACATGTTGCTTTCTTTTAACGTGAAAATGCAAAAAGGTTTGTGTGAGTGTGTGTGAGGGGATAGAATATTTAGTTTGTACAGTATAAAAGTCATTATGTCTATAGAAAGTCCCCACTAGGCATAGAAACCTGTGTGTTTGTGTGATGTTTAGCTGCACTACCCTAGAACAAGTCGATACAGTACTGTGGCTACAGAAGTGTGTGTGTACTTTTCTGTGTACGCATATGGTAGCATAGTAGCGATAAGTGAGTGTGTGTGTGTGTGTGTGTGTGTGTGTGTGTGCGAGAGAGAAAGACAGAAACGTATGAAGGTCTTTAACAAGCTGTCTTGCCTGTTGAATCCATTATAAAGTGCCAGGGGAAAACAGTGTCCTAAGTTTTAGCCCAGCAGGGTTCATGAACCACAGTACTCACAGATCCTCCTTTCCGCCCCTCTAGCTACGGTGGCTTTAAAGGGCCAAAGTTAAAGCCTCATTAAATCACCCTGGTCTCTCAGAGGCAGATGTGAGCTTTTTTAGAGTCAGAGCTCCCAAAAGAAAAAGATCTACATAGCCTTGTTATTCCTGTGACACTGAAGCCAAATGTTACCATGGAAACCTCATGGAACTTTATCCCGAAGTGTCCTATGGACACCAGTTCACCAGTCCTTATTTACACTGACAAACTGGACCTCACTAATGCCGAGATGCATGTTTAAGAGCATCTTAAGAACTTTTTTGAAACACACACACACACACACACTCGTAACATGTGATGGGCAGAAGAAAGATTGCAGGGCTTTCCTGACATTTTGTACCTGGTTTGATATAAGGGAAAAATTGGATGTGTACAAATAAACACTCATATGTTTCTTATCATTTGAATTAGATACACACATACACACATACCTGCACTTCCCAACTAAAAATTTAGGTTGTAAGAATGTTTCCCAAATGTCTCCATTAAGTAACGAAAAGGTTAAAAATTTAATTTTAAAAGTTCTAGGAACGTTCAAAACATCCACTTTTTAGATAACTTTTAAAGAAATTTCAGAGAATGTTGAAAAATATTTACTGTTAGCTGGGTTGTATGCCATTTTATTTTTACTAATTGACTAGTCCAGAAAGTGGGTAACTAAATGGCAAGTAAACGTTTACCTTTTTGTAAATGACGTTTAGTACATTGCATTGTGGGATAGAGAATTGTGTGCAGTGTGCACGGCTTCATACTTGGCATTGCCAAATGTAGTAGGCTTCAGATGCATACTAAAAAAATTGCATACTATAAACTGCATAAATAGTAGAGTAGTATGGTAGTATACTCTTATAGTACAGCTGAACGCTTCCTGCAGTCCACTCACTCAGTGTCTTAGTGAAGTACTTAAAAAGCCATTAACTGTTCATGCACAAGTGTGCTCACGAGAGCGTGACCTGTGAAATCCACCTGCAGAGATGAAGAAATAAAGACCAGCTTACATGCTTTATTTTGCCATCTTAGTTTGATCTTAATAAGATCTTGTCACTCTGAGCTTATCATCTGCTGGAGTGGAAAGAGCTCATCAACAGAACTGAGTTCAGAAACATACTACAGTGCCTGACGTTCCGCAAGTATTCTGCTAAGGGTTCTGTTCTTTTTGTTTTTTCTAATACATTATAATTATTTTACATTGTCTATATTGTAATATAAAATAATATATTGTTTATTTTTTTCTACATTACACTTGAACGAGCCATAGGTGTGCCATCTATATTTGTTTGTTTGAATATATTATGTATAATTAGAGGTTTTATTTTGATAATCTACTATTGATTTACACTGACAGAATGTTCGGCGCTCCAAACCTCAACAGCAGGGGTGACGTCACTGTGATATTCGTAAACTGAATTCTGATTCTGTTGCGCGCACATTCTGAAACTTTAACCCAATTTTTTAGCTTGCCTCGCGCTGACATTTCCTTGTGGAAATGCAAATCTTGTTTACTTTGAAATTACAAATATTTCCAAACATTTATTCCCAAAAGCTCACACTAATGTCCTCACACACGCACGCACAGGGCTGAAACAAGGGTTCAATAAGTCAAATCATCTGTAGATCTTGTTTAAGAATGCCGTTGACACTTTGAGGAGAGAGATCAAAGTTTTCAATCTATCTCTGAGGGTTTGATTATTCCCCCTGAGCCCTGAGCCCTCAGATCAATACTCAACCCTGTGACCTGGGTTACAATAAGCTCCAGATGATAAAGATGTGTGTGTGTGTGTGAGGGTCTTTAATTTCAGATGAGGCTGGTGCTGTGTATACTGTGAATGAGTGTGTGTGTGTGTGTGATGCGAGACAGGTTGTCAGATGGGTCACTCTTGTGGCCTGTGGAACACCTTTAATTCTTTATTCATTGACTGCCACAGTATTCTGACAGCTGGACTTCATGTTTGTCCTCTCGAGTGGAGAATCAAGAATCAAGTTTTTTTATAGTTGATTTTCAGGAAATTTGGTAACTAATGGTTCTGGAAAAATGCATAATCAAAGTAATATCTGTATCAAAGTGACCTTAAAGTTACCATGAAATGAAAATAAAATATTCTTTTTATATTTTAAATTCATGTGCCCTTGTAACCTTTAATCAGAACCTGAAAATGTACTTCCCCTTTGGAGCAGCAGAACAGGAGACTGATGATGTCAGTCTGACGGCTTGGGCGGAGCCAGGGCTATTAACCACTCTGCTCCAATGGTCAGTCTGCCTGCAAGCTTTGAAACACCTACTTTCCAAGAGCCAGTCAATACCCAGTGGAAAAAACAAGCCACGCCCTCAATTTTTCCGTTTTACTTTGAATTGCATAACAACACTGAAGTCAAGTCGGTTGCAACGTTTGGTTTATGCAGATTTTAAACGTTACTTTTGATATCATCAGCGCATTGTTGTATACTGTCAGATGTGCATAGTAATGAACAATTCACTTTTATTGTTTGTTGCAAATTAAAAGTGTACGGTATGTACATAGACGCAACACTTGTTAATAGGGTTTGTAGTGATTTGAACACAAATGAGTGTGTTCAGAAGAGATTACAAAGACAACAGGTTACTACAGTAGATATTATAATTGTGGAAATAGGAATGGCTAATGACCTGTTTATTCTAAGACAATATTGTATTGTACAATACAGTTTAATTTAGATTCGTTGTTACTGTTTAGTGTGTCCCAACAGGCTGCTAGGAGTGGTCTGTTGCCTGATGTCTTTCTCAAAACGACTTAAAGAATCGTTAGGGAACCAAAATCGTTTCGCAACGATTCTTTCTCTGACTGTCAGGTTCTTGAAAGCTTTATTGACTGCTGGCATGACATTTAATGTTCTCAAGATGTTTAAGATACTCACGTACAGGTACAGGTAGATGAAATCAATAAAACATGCTAAAGTGAAAAATAGACTAAATTGCTAATCATAAAACAGATATTTAGTGTTCTAAAATCTGATTGGATGAGCCGTGCTTGTCATTGCCATTGACTTCCCATCAACTTATCAACTTCTACTTCAAAGTTAAATGTTGTTTCTTTATTTTCTTATTGGCTGAGGTAAATTGTGATTATTGGCTGTTCATAGACAGAATTAACTTAATATACCTGACTGTATTACATTTACGCATTTGGCAGATGCTTTTATCCAAAGCAACTTACAGTTCATTCAAGTTTCACATTTTGTCAGTGCATGTGCTCCCTGGGAATCGAACCCATGACCTTTGCATTGCTAGCGCAATGCTCAACTAACTGAGCTACAGGAACTACAGTATTAACATTGATATCTGTACCTAAAAGATTACACTGCGTTTAAGGGGAATATGTATGATTATTAGGTATTTGCTTTGATTGTGACTTGTGTAGAGGGATTCTGTGGAGTTTGATTTCACAAACTCTGTTCTGACACTTTAAATGAGGGATTGTGGCTAATCTGGATTCTGCATTTGTTATTCGAGAGCATTGATTGGATTATGTCATATAATCCATACAACAGCCTCTCATGCCAAATGGAGTCAAATAGCTTTTGTGGCATGTAAAAACCGTAATCACTGTATGTTGATTTAGGTGGGCAGACTGTTGGCATGTTGGAATGGTGATTTATTATAGAAAGTTGTGATCTGGTTATTTAGAATTCTTTAATTTTACTTAGACTGTTGATCACACACGTCTTTATAATTGTTATTCATTTTGCTGTTCTTTTTATATGAACTGATCATTAATAGGATAAACGACATTTAAAACTTTAAATTCATCTGCTTGGGTAAGGACAGGGTCAGTTACGGTTGTCCTTGTCCTCCATAATTAGTATATAGGTCTTCTTTTTTTTATAAAAACTATTTTTTGTTAGTCCTCTTACAAATTTTAAGGGCAGGGTAGGTGATTTTATTTTTCCAGAAACTGGAAAAAGTCAAATATTTATTTTGTTATGCCGGTTGAAGGTCTGTTCACATCCTGATAGCGATCACTAAGTAAAGTGGTCTAAATGTATTTTACTTATATCTTCTGTGGCAGGCACAGGACCATACATCCAGTCCAATCATCCAATCATTGCATTCAGTCCAAATGCAATGATAGGACGTCCTACTTGCATGTCAGACTGTATTTGCATACCTCCACGCACCGTGCTCATGTGTTTTGGAGGAGGCGGGGTTTCTAAAAGGAGGGTGGGATCTTATGCTTTCAAAGCTAGCTTGCTATTGCTAGCCTCTCTATATTGACTACCCTACCTTTAACTATTGATCTTCAGACCTAGTTGCACAAAATTGATTTTAGACAGAAATGTGCCTTCAACGGTCAACAGTGTCAAGACAAAAAAAGTTTTCTCAGCTACGCTTTTGTGTGTGTCTTGGCAGTATGTTTCTTGTTATGTAGGTCTGTGGATCGAATCCTGCTTGGGGTTCAAATGTCGGGCCCTGACCATTACATTTTCATTTATTTCTCTTCAAATTCATTGTTTTAATTCATACAACATCTCACATGTGATTTCCATTTTTGATTGTTGAGTTTCTTCCTTATTATTTTTTTGTCTTTATCTTTTATTCCGTATTCCTAAAGCTTTAGCTTTTTATCTGCAGCTTCCTCAAAGCTAGCAGATGTGAGCTTTATGTTGCAGTTCCTTTCAACGGGGTTGATTAAATTGGTAATAGAAAAAGGGTCATAGAGGTAATTCAGTTCAGCTTGTCTGAATATATTCTGTTGCGCTGTCAGATGTGCGTTGGTTTGGCTGCAGGACTTCTCTCTCTTCAGACTGATCGTTTGTTTGTAGTTGTTTGTTGCCTGGCGGTGAATGTATTACCTTTACACGCATTGCGTTTTGTTAAATCAAGGCTATTGTTAACATTTATTTGTTCGATGCAAGAAGCGTATAGATTAAACTGTATGTGCACTGGCGGTGTGTTTGACCACTGTCACCTTACAACAATAAAACAAATTCAAACGATTGTCAGCTGTATACTGCAGTGTGTGTGTGTGTGTGTGTGTGCGTGGATATTTGCGTTATTTTTGTGTGTGTTCACCTGTTTAAAAAGCATAATCATAATGAGGTCATAAATATCAGCTCTTTTGTTTTCTAGATTGTTCCATACGTGCGCCTCCAGTGTGTTTATATATGAGAGTGTACGCGCAGGTCGAATTTATCGGAATGTCACTTGAGACCGAGGCTGTGATATCTTTGCTAATGCTCTGAAATGATTCTCATTAAATAGACACTCTCATAACACACTGCATTAGCCCGCAGGATTCGTAATCATTTAATCATCTAAACTCGGAACGCATCCCAAACTCTCCAATTACGTCCCACAACATTGGTGCCTTGCTGCTGGTTTCGTGCCGTCATGCGAAGGGTTGTGAAAACGTTGCACGTGGGTTCACGGTGATTAAACTTTGATAGAGAGAAAGAATGTGTGTGTGTGTGTTTGTTGGGGGGGGGTCGTTTGTCTCATCACACACCCGATCACACACATCAGATTATGCACTCGTCTTTCTCCCATAATAGCTACACATGTTTGAGTCCCTCTCTCTTTTCATCTCTTTTCATCAGGGCTTTTTGAGAGTGAGGTGAGCTGAATTTCAATAAGTGTTTACTGTTGGTCAGAGAGATTGCTGTCTCACTCACACATGCGCAGACACACCGCGTCACAGCGTATTTTACTCTAATGCTCTAATTTCAGCGTTTTTATAACATGAGGAGGGTTTCCTCTTGTAAATCTTCAGGTGGACAGATTTCTGACTGTCAGCATAAAGTCTGGTGCAGTTTACAGCTGTTTCTCGTCAGGAGACGCCCACTTAGACAGGAAGAGACTGTCTGACTGGCATATAAAGCGACAAATCAATGTTGTTTTCATTTTGTTTTTACTTGTTTAGGGGTTGACTTATCTGGACTAGTAATAAAAGCTAATTGTTTGTAGAATTTTTAACATTTTTGCTTGACCAAAAGTCAGTTATGAGGCATAATTCAGGAAACAAAGTTGTGGTCATGGATTATCTTGTGGCCCCCCAAGGGCCTGAATCAAATTAGATGCCACTAACTTGAAACTTTATGTTACAAGTTCTTTCTCAAATGTAAATTTAAATGTGTTCCGTTCTTAGCAGTCATATAGCCGAGTATATTTAGGATGAAAATAAAACATAAAGAAGACAGACGCTGCGCGTGTGCATGTGTGCGCGTGTGTGCGTGCATGTGTGCGCGCGTGTGTGTGTGTGTGTGTGCGTGTGTGTGCAGCATGTTTGTGAATGTGAGTTTTGGTTGCTTTAGCTTCTCATTTTCCAGCTCACTACTATCAGTAATGTGAAAACCCCAGCAACACACACACACACACACACGCCAGTGAATGCAAAACTTAATTCAAGCAGCCTGAAATAATGAAGGCTGCAAAACCCAAAGCGCTTCAGTTCCAGTAGTTTCAAACACACATTTCCATACATACAAACATTTGTCTAGCCACTGGTAGGATGTGTGCCTGTGTGTGCTTATTAAAGAGGAAAATAAACATTGCAATAATGCAGCTATTAAATAATTATTGCCAATAATTATTTCATAAATCATTTTAATAAGTTTTAAAAGCAGTTCACACAGAATTGACATTAGTCATATGAATTAATTTCTGTGTAATATATACAGTATAATGATTGATCGAAAGGTTTGCCAGGCCCCACCCATCTCAGCCCCTCCTCATCCCAAAGCAACAGGTAGCTCCGCCCCAAACTCACATGATTGGTTAAGTGTTAAGAGCGGCTTTAAAAAATTCCACAAAGTCACAGTGTTTGCTTGTGAAAGCTGTGTATGTGCAACGTTTGTGTGTTTAGAAAATCATTGTTTATGCGTGTTTTGACCAAAAGTCTGTATCCTGTAAGGTTTAGAAAGGTAGAAGTATGCATGTATCTGTATTGTCCAGTCTCGTCCTCCACAGGTGTGGGTGACAGGTGACGGCGCACTGGTCCGTATAGTCGACGGCTGTCGCTGTATATTGGCAGTTTGGTCAAGCCACTGAAGCACACAAAGCAATTTAGAGCCATCATGGCTGCTTTGAGCCCTCATGGATGACCAGTCTCAGAGCAGCTGTCACTCAGCACTTTCTGTTATTCTGATTGGACCGTAACCAGTCAGGGGGAGGGTTACAATAACAACGAACTTTGTACCAGCTGTCACAGATTTTCAGCTTTAGTTTTGTGACTTTTTTGGCAGATCTTGCTTGTTGGATTGTTGACATTTTACCATACCTCCATAAACTCTTTAATGGCCAAACTTGAAATTGCCATCGTTTCCCATGTATAATAGCATGTCATTGATGGCACACAGTTGGTTACTGCATATTTTGGTATGAAATGAGGCTGTCATCATGACAGAAGTTTGTTGTTTGTACGGTCACTTTAAACGCATACCTCAATTTTCATTGGACCTTTATTCCAAAATAATGTTGCATTCATGATAAAACTGACAATGAAAAACAAAAGAAGACAAATTACAATAAAACAACAAAGCAGTTTATTTGCATGCTTGTGTGTTCTCACCTGTGTAATGTGTCGTGTCTATGTATGTGTATCTGTGTGTGTGCGTGTGGTGCACGAATGACACATCATTGGCAACACAAACACACACAGTCACATCTGCCAGGACTCAATTTGTCCCCTCAACAGCTCTCCCTCCTCTCTTCACCTTTTGGCCCCAATCCTCCATAATTACCCAGCGGGCTGTCCTCCCTCCCTCGCCTGCGGTGGCCCCACAGTCACCCCATTCTCTGGCCAACAATGGACTGGCATGGGCCCAGTACGCAGTGACTACAGACAGGTCTGGCTGGCGGTTAATCTCCTGTGCCCCGGCCTCTGTCAACATGCCCGCACTCTGCCCTCCTTTATTACACTAGCGTGCTAAGCTGTGACACCGTTACAGCAGACCTGGGGCAGAAGAGCCTCATGAAGCTGTAAGTGTGTGAGCTGGCTGAACATTGGAACTGTGGCAGTGGTTTGCAGGTGTTTGTTCGAAAGGATCCAGGAAAAAACAATTATGTGTTTTTAATTCTGGATATTTATCCGGCACGTACGCTGTTTCGTGAATAGGATCATATAGAATGTGTTGTATTACCAAACACTGTGGCTTGCACAGTAATTTAGTTTTCCCTCCCAACTGGTTGGTTTAACTTCTATAGAATTCGAGCAAACTCAAAGAATTCAAAGAATGTTCCCTGTCAGCTATGTTGAGCTTTGGCGCTCATGTGGGCGAAGCAAGTTTAAGTCTGGCCTGAGTCTCCAATTCTGTATCCACCATCTTCTTCTCACCATCATTTTTTTGTCTTTTTATAATGAATGTCAAGGAAGGGGTGGAAAAAACAACATGTTGACAAAGATTTTAAGTTTTTCACATTCCAGTGTTATCTATAATAGAAATAAAGCGTTTGGCATCGAACTTTAATGGCTGGTTATCTAATATTGTAATTAACAACTTTTAAACTCGCTATGTTTGTTTGAAATCTTTCCTGTCAGGCTTGTTTCATGCCCTCCCACCTCCTCAATTCCTCGGCTGCTCGTCGACAGCCTAATGAAATTATTCACTAATTCACGGCTTGTCCACTAATTTGTTGCCTGACTGCTTTGATAGATGCGACAAAGCGCGGCTATCTGCAGCACAGCTCAGCTAACCCGTAACGGTGTGCTAATTTGTGTCGCTCTGTTAGTACGGCTGAGATCAAGGCTGACGACGGCGGCCCTTGTAGTAAATCAGTCTGAAACGCAGAGATAGCTGTCGGTACTTGAACAGAAGCTGAGGGCAGTGAAGTCTTCTTTAGCATGCGCTTTAGCTAAGCTCAGATGTTCTGATGATGGACTGTGAATTTAATTGATTTTACAGCTCCTTCACATACAGAAGGTAAACAAGCTCTGTCTGGGAGGCAGGGTGTCAACACAAACACGCTTGTGTCTAGGTGAGGAGTATTTCAGGAAAGCCCTTGTACGCATGGCATATATTACTTGGGAATGTAAGACGTCAACAAAGTGAAGGGATACTTGTTGCGCTTGTGCTTGTGGTTTAAATCAGTTTAGGTGTTTTAAAAGAGTAGATAACCGCTTATCTCTACATCTCGATGTGATTGGATGGAGGGCTTGAAAAGTGGGAGGGGGATTAGTGACATCATTTGAGTTGCTGTAGCAGAAAAAGTATTTTGTTACGACAACAGATTATGAAGACTGAGGAATGAAGTGCATCGTAAATCATGCACAATAGGACCAGAAGTGTTCTTTTTTTAAAAATGTCAACTTGTATATGTTTACTGTTAATAATAAAAATAGATAAAAGTTTTTAAACACTATTGCAAGCTGCTGCTGACAGTTTGGACTTTAAAGTCCGTGTGAACTGGAAGTGTTGCCAACCGACTTCAGTGTTCTGATGTCATTCAAAATGAAAAAGAAAATCAAAATTGAGGGACTTGTTTTTCAGTGGGAAAATTAGGCCATGGAAAGCAGGCATTGTAAAGCTTGCAGCAGATTGTCGTTGGAGGGGACTGGCTAGCAGCTCTGGTTCCGCCCAACCCGTCAGACTGATGTCATCAGCGAAGGTGTGCCGTTCCAGAAGGGGAAGAACATTTTCAGATTTTGATTAAAAATGATAAGGGCACATGATTTTTTTTAAAAATAATGATGTGCACGGATAAGTCATTTTCAATAACACTGCAATATTCCATAAAAAACAGGAATAGTATATTCTGATTTCATGGTAACTTCAAATTGTGTGTAATTAAATTTCATGGTTTGGATACATTTGAAAATAGATTTTTAGTTCCTCTAATAGACTAATAATTCCCTTCCATTACAGGGCAAAATAAAAGGGTTTCCCCAGCAATCTGTAGCAGTGGCGGTGTAATGAAACAGCAGCTATCTGTGGCTGGCCCGCCTCATGCTCTGAAGTGTTGGTGTGCTTGTCTTAAGCTGCTGTGGGTGAGCTCTCTTAGCTGCTGGCTTTCAGCAGGATTAAAGTGGCTGAGCTATCTCGTCTCCCACAGAGCTCCACTCGCTCAGACTCCTCTCTTTATTCTCTCCATCAACTTCGGCCGAGCTTGATTTCTCAGACAGAGAGAATTCTCTCTGCTGTCACTTTGTGTGTGTGATGAGATGTCAGTCTCTGTGGGGGAGAGTTGTGTTCTGTCAGGCAGAACAGAGAGTCACTCCGGCCTTCTGAAGAGTGTGTTTATCTGACGCTAATGTAGGAGACTTGAAATCACTGATCTCGCCTAATGTTTGTGCATAGAGCAAAATTAGGCAAACCTAACCTGCATTAGCCCCTGGTTAAAGAAATCAGTCGCCTTTTAACATTCTCTCTGTATATACATTGTTGCAAAAGCTTATGCTGTTATTTTTTTTTTTAATTTTATACAAATCTTCACAAAGCTACGGGTTCCTTACAATTTGTCAAGCTCCAGAAAGGAAAAACCTTTCAATTAAAGAAAGAATATATGCATAAATTATATGACATTTACATTTAGCAGGCACTTTTATCCATAGCGACTTACATTGCATTATACTACACATTGATCACTATACATTGAGTATGTGCAATCCCTGGGATCGAACCCATGACCTTGGTGTTGTTAACGC
>JAZGTI010008541.1:0-20013 GCA_036877585.1 Botia kubotai | reverse complement strand
CAACAGGCTTGGACCAGATGCAGAAGTTGAAGGGGACAATTACTCACAGATTTCCCTTAAAAATGCTGTTTTCTAAAGAATTTAGCATATTGCTTTGTGATGTGTAAAATATCAGAAAAACGGCAATGGTCTATTCTGAGGCACCATATGCGCAGTCGGGAGGTTCGTCGGATCATTATCAGATGTTTTTGTTAGAAATTTACATAAGGACTGTTTTGTGTTAAAAACAGCTAGCTGGAGTATAATAGAATGATGAGGTCTCATGGCATGTTTTTAGAAGAACTATTTTTAACTTTTTGACACTGAAAAACAGGCTGTATGACTTTTTTGGGTGTTTCCAAATAAGTTGTATTGTGCAAAATGTCATAACAGCTACAACACATGCAGTCATAATTAAAGCAATATACTAAAATAACTAAAAAAGATTATAACTAATAATAACCAGAAAGAAAATGTCTAAAAACTAGTTAAATGTCATGATATCATGACAGAAATAGTCCACAATGAATGACAATGAAATCTGCTCAGTAAGGTGGCTATGGCTGCTTTAATTCTGCTACAATCACATATTGGTCAGAGCAAATCAGCCTCCAACCATGTTTCACAAGCGAATTAAAAAACAGTCATGAAGACATTTGCACAGGCTTAAACCACAGTGGGACTCTACATATACACGTTGGGGTTTATATGAGG
Organism: Botia kubotai; assembly: GCA_036877585.1. Lineage (NCBI taxonomy): Eukaryota > Metazoa > Chordata > Actinopteri > Cypriniformes > Botiidae > Botia > Botia kubotai. The sequence goes on along the minus strand of JAZGTI010008541.1, from coordinate 19,320 downwards.
CAGTAAGGATGGCAGGCTGATCCCAAACACAGTCCCTGAGTCCCAAACCTGGCTTAGCTCGGTGTAGCTTATTATAAAACAAAGGAGGATCCTTTGTCTCACGTTTGACAGACTTAAAGTAAGTGAAATATTAAAGAGGCTTAGGAAACAGTTTGTAGCACAAATCTGATCTGATTCAGTCAGCCATCAAAACACAAGGGAGTCTGTATTTTAGCACCATGGAAACAGCTCCTTATAAAAGAGAGAGGCATGGGAATGCCCCACACAGAGCTGTTTCAGAAATAATGGGCTTGCTATTTTAAGTTGGAGGTTGATTACTTTCTTAGGTGCATACTTGTAATAAAACCAACCTTCATTTTAACCAGAAGTACAAAATACTGAGGGAAATGACTATAAATGAATTGTAGCTGCTGATAGTGGCATTTTCTTGAATGAGCTGCCTGCATTGTTTAAGCACAGAGCGAGCTTAAACACGCCCACAAAAATAATATCATAATCGCAGTTTGCACACTGTAATTGTCTATCTTGCAGACCAATTCTGAGTGCTGGTTTGTGAATGATGCACCCCACCACAAACTAGCATACTATACTGGGACTGTACATCATCACTCCACCACTAAGATCCACGCAGCTAAACGTAAATAGCAAATAGCACAGAATATTGTGAATAAAAAAGCAAGTATATAATGATATAATAAAGTTAAGCATCTATAATAAAGTGGCACAAATGCTCAGTGAATTCGTCCCTGAATACAGAAGGGGCTTATGAAAACACTCACCTCTGATTTTCCCCGACTGAAACAGGCTCCTTTGGTAAACTCATCACAATGCCATTCTGCCTCCTGCAAGCAGACACATGAAGAGATTTGTTGAAGTTGTAATTGGTGTGTTTTAGTCATTAATAACAGAAGAAACAGATCTAGAAAAACAATCTGTTATTATTACATTTAGTGAGCTATAAGATATATCTCACACACAAAATACTTCTTTATTTGTATCCACCCTAGTTTAGCCAGGTATTATGGATTGTCAATGAGGATAAATGAACTTGGCTATGGACAACAGGCAGATCTCGGATGATAATTAGTTGTATTCAGCTCAACTGCATTCTGGGATAAAAACAACAGGCTTTTGAGAGGCAGTGTGTGTCTCTCCTTTACTGAGAAATGTGTGTTTCGGACACAATGTCTGCGTACGTAGACTACGGCTGCATTCACATTTTACCACTGGCACAGAACTGCTGGATAATGTCAAGTTTGATGTCTGGAACTGCCTCCAAATGGAATCTAATTTCAAATGACCTCCTTGCATTTATTGACCACGCTATCTCTGGCTCAAATCCCAACTCAAGCTTGCCAAGCCAAAGCAGGCATCTAACTATCAAGAAACAATTAAGAAAATGTTTCGGTGGCATAACAACCACTTTATCTTTCCCAGAACTGAAAAATTAATAAGAAATTACCATTCCCTCAGGAGGTGCAAATCTGGCAAGACGGTAACCTTATTTTCAAGTGATGTAGTAGCAAAAACCCCTGCGGCTGCTAGCTGAGGTGTTACTTTGACTTCTTTCCAGCAGCAGGCTGGAGAATCTTCCATCACAGCGTTACGAGATGGGATTCTTATGTCAACCCGGCCTGAGGCCGAACGGGAAATCGCGCACCGATCCCTTGATGCATGACCCTTCGCGAGCGCTAATATTAAGCGAAAAAATTCCGGGTTTTTCATTCTCTCCGGCCTACAGGGAGTCTTACGAATGACGCTTAGGAGACGGCACGGTGTGAATGTGCAAATGCAAGATTGAAAAGCTGTTGTTTTGCCCCGTCATGTAGCTGAATGAGTTTCCCCACAGGGCCGATTCATGCCAAATCTCCACTGCAAGGCGACGAAATGGGCTTATCTTCCATTGAGGAATAGAGACATCAGGGAAAGTCCTTCTCATCCAGGGTGAAATGAAGGATGATTTAATGCGTCAAAATAACCATTAGCAACTGATGTAGCACTTTTTGCCCGACACAATAGCATCACAAAGGCAGGATTGAGCAAAAAATAAGGCACAGTATTTGCTAAGGGAACCACTATACTCTTTCATGCTTCAAAGATGGCAGTAAAGTATACTGTCATAAAGCATAATTATAGCTAGGCAGCCGAGCAGAGGCACAACACCAGAGTTATAACAGTGGATCTTATGAACTTTGTTACCGAACTGGGTTTGCCAACAACGCAGAGTCTCAGTCACAAAGACAGTCATTCTACTTATATCCCAGGCAAGAAACCAGCTATTTTGATGACAGTCACTCATACAAACAAACTGCACATCAGCAGAGCGACCCAGAGTGCACGGACAGCATTCAGCTGTCTTAAAGCAGTTTTGTGTGTGCTTGCACAATTCCCACAGAGGAAGCAGTTGCCCACCCGAGGTTTTGCGTTTAGCTTAGCAAAAATGGAGTAAAACGTAAATTAACTGTAATTACTAAAACCATTATCTTGACAAATTAGGTTAAATTATGCTTTTGAAAATTGCATTATGCATTTCCAGGATAATCTAAACAATTTCATTCTTTTGTCACCATCATTTATCAATTGAGATAATTAATGATGTAATAATATCAAACTTAACCCATTAAAAATTTGATAACGATAGTGAATAATAACGATAAATAGGAGGTAAACATTATTTGTCTTTTTTAACACACATAATACACATCCATATAACAAAAATAAGAATATATATATATCAATATATAATATATATATATATATATATATAAATGCTCAACAGTACACAGTGTTTTCAGCGGTTGGTTTTTCTTCAGTTGGTGAAACCTTATTTATACAAGCACTTACATAACTTCTACATAAATTTTTACAATAAACTGCAAAACAAAAACACCATCTAAAGTAAAAACACTTTCAAGTCTTTACAGTTTGTCCTTTCCTGCACAGACAGACTCCATCCATTGTTCCAGACGGGCTGCTGCAGATCCTAGAACTAAGCATTCATTGTGAAGAACAGGTGGGACAGACAGCCCCAGTAAGCAGTGTGGGCTGAGTCGCCCACCACACGGCACTTTCAGAATTCCTCCTGGAATTTACCACATTTCAGAGCGCCAAGACAATACCAAAAAAACATATTCGATTGTGAGCATTTCTGCTGCGCGTGCTTGTATTGTCTGAAAAATGTAACCACAGGCATGCCTTGAGTATTCTATGAATTCTGTGTGCATTCCAATTAATGAGCTACAGTTCACAGATAACTAGAATAGCCCTTATGAAAATTAACCATGGCTTTACTACAATTTACATCATAGTTAAACTATGTTAACCCCCATGCTAATCGTTGTATTGGTATGGTAATCAACACGCCAAAAAAACATGGTTACTACACTTTTACTCTATTAAAACCATGGCTAATTTTCATAAGGGAGTGTGTACTGCAACTACCTAATTGTTAAAAGTACATTTTTCAACTTGGATATCTGTAAGGTGCCCCAACAGTGATGTCATCTTGCACTGGAACTGCAGCTAGCAAATGAGTTTAAAAGGAAACTTCATTTATTACAGCAATTCTAGCCAAAAGTGAGCTTCTACCAAAACCCAATACATCTCCACTCATTATATATGCAAATGGGAAAAAGCCCCAGCAGCTTTTACTGGGTTTGTTGCTAAGTAGTCATTATCAGACTGTAATTGCCATACTGGACCACAATCCAAGCCTAGACTCTTGTTAATCAGACATCTGATGATGGAGTTGCAGTGTATAGACTGCTGAAGGGAAGCTGGTATGTTCATTACTTTATGAATTTATATGGAGTTACTGGCAGCAACAAGAACAGCTGACCTCAGAAATTAGCACAAGTGTTCTGTTGATCAGTGCATGTAATTGTTTTAGTGACGGTGAGTGAGAGAGGTTAATGAAATACATGACTGACAATCTGTCTCTTACTTGTGCTTTATATTGCGTATGAAGGTAAAGTTAATGAGGTAATGTCAAAGTCAATATAGCAGAAAAGAGCTTTGATACACATATTACCAGAGAGGGCTTTGTATGTATGTGCATGTGTTCACAGGTGATATTAAAGTAACTCCTTTGTTGATCATTAAAAGCTGAATAATTTCTGAATAAAAATTTCTGAATATGGAGAATATTCCAAGAAGTCCATAAGAATATAGAGTCGACTTTCCTGAATTACTCTTGTGCTTCTTTCATACCGATTGGTTTGTGCAGTGGCTCTACAACTCAAACACACCTTTTGATGTTTGGTGTTGCTGAGTCGCTAAAAAGCCCCGCCCCTTTTGCCCTGTGAACCAGTAGGGGAGCCACACCCATTCATCACCACTTTGCCTTTACTGGACCCCTTCTCTCTGCAAGTAAACCACGGCCCTTTTTATTGGGATTTTATTTAGATATTTGGAACCAATTTGTGAACATTTATGTCTATCCTATGTTAGAAATGAATTGCCATCAAGTTTTGTGTATTCTGTCAGGTATTAAGAGTAATCAAATAAATTACACCACATTCATTTAAACAGCTTTTTTATTCTCTAATCATATCTTAATTTTAAACTGTTTATTTTCCATTGACACCACAGAGAGGATGTTTCTACAAAGAATTGTTAATGTATAAAATGGTTTAAATATAAACAAGATAAAATGAACACAGATCTGTAATTCAATCAAATAAATAAATAAACAAGGATACACAGCAGAATAGAATCACAGCTCAACAATCTGACATGATATACTCATCGCTCACGGTAATGGTTCTGTTTTTGCAGAACGAAACGCATCGTCACATGTGTGTAGCAGCTACAGCGGAGATTTAAATTGTGCTCATGGGCATAGACCCTTAGAGCAAACTGCTAAACACAGGCTTAAATCACAATGATTACCATATTTGCTGTGGGAGTGAATTTAAATGGCAGTACCAGGCCGGTACATCTAAAACGAGACGGCTGTCATAGGTTGAAGAGCTATACCACTGTGTTAAGTAGAGAGTGAGCTGCATGTTGAGTGGACGAGTGCTCAACTGACACAGCAGGCTAATTGTTTGAGAGGTCCTACAGGTTTATTTTCAGGCGATTGGTCAATAAACCATGCCGATAAGAAGCGTTTAGTCTGGTAAAAGAGGCTATCATGACCAACTAGCGTAATCCAATTCACTAAGAAAGAATGCCTCTGTTATTTAGTGACACAATGTTATGCTTGTACATGTGCATTAGCAAAGAAATTAGCATTAGCAATTTCTCAGTCGCTCATGTTGCATATTAACACAGCAGATTACAATTTACCCTCACAGTTTTTCTGAAAAGAAGCATACTGGGGAAACAAGCTCAGGTGTTCATTTGTCAAGCTTGAAATACAATGAAATGACTACAATGCAGATTTATTCAGGCAATTAATCAATGACGCTAGGAGTGCTGCTACTGTACAATACGCGAAATGCTCAGGGGAGAGCAGACTTGACAGAGAAGTTTCGGCCGAGCAAGGTGAAGGGATCATTGTAGAGTTAGTCTGTAACACTGAACAATGGCTGCTTTTCCTCTGATACCTCTGTTGTTTGACCAATGAGAGAGCAGAACTGCTCTTTGGTCTTTATAGGCTTCAGAATGCCGTACAAGAACAATCCAACACAGACGGCATCTGGAAATACAGTCTATTCACCAAAATATAATAAATATTTTTCTAAATATCGGAATGATTGGTGTATCATTGTGCATTGCAGTATTGTAAGTCTTGTTTTTAACTATTTTGTGACACAGTTTTTAAATATTTATTAAAAACATGGTTTATAATAAATACAGAAAAAACATTTTGGGGTTATTTACAGCAAAACTAACGTGTACTGTGATATAAGATTTTGGTCATATCACCCCCACACCTAGTCAGGATAACAGAAAAAAGGTAAAAATAAAGCTACAATGAGACACACAAAAGGCCTTAGAGGGTTAAACAGAAGCAAAAAATGAATAAAGACACAGAGAGCCCGAAAGGGTTTGTTGTACACCTACTATTTCCATGCCTAATCACTCATTTTTTGACTTGTCTCTGTGTGTCAACGTTAATCTCAGTGATTTCCTTTCATGCTGCTTACAGGGAGCCTGAGAAAAAATCTATGTAGTCGGTCTAAATTTCCTCTCTCGACACACAAGTTTTCACTGTGAAATTGCATCTGAAAACCAGCTTTCCTCACCTCTCTTCTGGACGACAGCCTGACAGAACAGCAACGGCACACAGAGAGGACGAGCATTAGGGGACATCATCTGGACCTGTCAGTAAGTGTGCTAACTCAGTGTCTAAACATAGTGTAACTCTTCCACTGACAGTTAAAACTACTCCTCGTTTTTTCTATTATAAAGACGTTCTAGAAAATGAAACCAGTCTGTTTCACTTCTAATTAAAATAGATCTGACCTGCCCCACCTTTCAGAAAGGTCTCCTTCAAGAAATTCTTTCTCCTGTGGCTGATCTGAACTTCTGTTTTACATTATTGCAAGGGCACCTACAAAAAAACTGTAGAGAAGTCTTAGTAAATTATGTTATAGTTTGGATCAATGGAAGGTAACCTTTAACCCTAAAAACATACTTCAATTTACAGTCACCCCCATTCAGAAATGTCACATATATGTCCCTATATAGAGAGTGATATTGCCATATAGGTTACATATACATATATATGACTCATATATTAGTGATTAGTGATATATTAGTTATATATGTCACATATGTAAATAATATGCAATGTATGTGTAATTTGTACGTACACGTGTGTATATATAAAATATATAATACATGGGGTAGATTTATATGTCAATATTGGGAATTGTTCCAATTTCTATTAGGTTTTATATATGGCATATATGGAAATTGGATATATGTACATACATTACATTTACGTATGGGGCCGAACTGTTTCTTCTAAAGCTACTGCAAAAATAAATACAAAAGAGAACCATTTCCAGTTACATGATTCAGCTACAGTACACTTTTATTAGTGCTTCAAATCTGACTGAATAAAACTTTATTGAAACTGGCATGTACACTATTGGCTATGTACATCTAATGATTATATACTATAGTAATACAGTTACAGTGCTGTCGCATTTATCCTGCTATTTAAAGCCTTATAATGTATCACAATCCTGTGCTTTTAAACACCAGCAGAGGTGCTGCAGAGACATCACAGGTCATTCAGTGGATTTATTTTTCCCATTCCTAATGCATCATTGCTACCCAAAGCCCTATTCTGTGAGTTCAATGATGGATAAAAGCAGCAGTTTCCAGACCGTTTCCTTCTCAGGTCTCAGGACTTCTTGGACCATATTGCCAGCATCTTTCATATTACACTTTCAGTGGTATGCTTATGATGTCATCAACAGGAAGTAACGTTCTAAGAAAAGATAATAGTCGAATTCTTTTATAGTAGAAATAGTAGAATTATTCCACACTCTACAGTGGAAATGGGCCTTGGGTCAAGCTAAACTGGGAACCTTTTCCCAAAAAATCTCATCAGAACAGCTTTCCTTTCAGGAAAACCTTGAGCAAAGTCAGTGTGACAATGACAAAGGACATAAAAAGACCAAAAAGAGAAAGTGCATCACACAAGAGGCCATGCTGTGAGAAAAGTGAAGGAATGCTATTAAAAGGGAAAGGATTGGCCAGAGAGTAAAGGCAGGGCTCATCTTTGTGATGTTGGTTTCCTGTGAGCTGGTCTGAACAAAAGGCTCAAAAAGTTGGGGCTGTCTGTTTGCTCTTTTTCCCCAGGAGGTCAGCCTTTTTGAGGAGACCCCATGATGTTAAAGTTGTTAAACAGCCAGTGTTTGGCCTTTTGCAGGCCTAAAAAAAAATACTTCTTTACAATTGGTACAGCTTCAAATGAATTTCCAAACAAGCATTTACAGGGTTGTAAGATGTTTAAAGCAACAGGAAGGAAAAATAACGTGCTTGCTGCGGCCACACTATGATAGCAGTTACTCTTGGGTAATTATGCTTTAAACGTTCATAAAGATATCAAGAAAATGGGTCTAAGTGTGGGGATATGCAGGTCTAGCTTTCTTTAGGTCCATTTGCACTGGTCAACTGTGCTCATAAATAGGATTTATTGGTTGTATCCTTAAGAACTACACTGAAGCATAACATCTGGAGGAACTTGATACTAGTTTTCTTCGATTTCCTAATCACAATGTGTGTGCACTTAGTGCTTGGCATAAAGGCAGAGGACAAATATGGTCACCATACTTGGCCAGCATTTCACTTCAGATATTGCTTCAGTTATGTTTATGAATTCAAATCCAAAATATCAAAGGCTCAAAAAACATCATTATTTGCCAGTACTAAAAATGTACAGACCCGGGCCATAAATAGGCTTCTAAATAGGTGCAAGATGGGGTCTAAAGAAAGTTTACATGCTTAACTTAAACAGACAACATCAGCCCACGGTGCCTGAATACAAGTCACGTTTGTATTGTCCCAAAAGTGAATCGACAACTTTTATATCGGCAGAGTCCTTCTCCCTGAGCTTATGAAGCGACAGTAATTGGCATTCAGACGTAACAGCAGCAACACCTGTTAGTCTCATCCTGGGTTTTGAGCTGTCTGAGCAATTCTGAGTAAGAACAAACAGAAGGAGACAGACACAGACTTTTCACCCACCTGGATCAATGAAAGATCCTCTAAATGTAGCCTGAAGAGATGATTTCTGAAAGAGATTGAGAGAAAAGACAAAAAGGTATGATTATCCTCAAGGATCGGAGCAGGAGTTGTCTCAGAGGGTGGGCGGGCAATGGGGTTATAAATGGCAACTTTTATGGGTCGTGTGTAAGAGCAATCAGCCAATGACGTGAGAGGAATTCGTTTTTTTTTCAGAGATAAACAAGCCTATAATTTCAGTAGGGGAGTCTGTGCAGCCAAATTGTTAAATTAATTGCTGAATTAATCATATTAATGTGCTTCCTATATAAACTCTATAGTTGACATACTGCTATAGTTTATGGTTTACAAACAAGAGTTACTTTTTCAGATTTTCATATGACTGGAATACCTGTCTGAAAGCAAAATGTGTTTTGGAGTACAAAACCTCTTATGCAAAGTATGTAGCCTGCTGTCATTGTAATGAGCTGATTCTGGACCTTGCCGAAGGATAAAGGTGTTTGCTTGAAACAGCACAGCCCTGTAAATGCTGACTGCATTCTAAATTCAAAAAGCAAAAACCTATTTTTGTTTTTATCACTAAATAAGAGACAAAATTTGCTCCTCCAAACCTCTCCATGGATTAAGTTTTGGTTTACTATAACAAGAACTCCTGCCAGCTATACTGTTAAATTTAATTCTATAGGCGGAACTATAATCAATCTGTCTATTAATCTGTCTGGCATGATTCTCTATCCGTCTGCAAAAGATAAAAGCACTCACACACAGTCTGTGAAAATAATATGGCATACAACATGAAAACACAGCCTGTATTATTGTATAACAGAGTGCATGATGAATCAGGTTGCTGTGATTAAGGTCTACTTACTGAATCGATATGCTTATTGATTTTGGTTCACTGTATTAATGCCAAAGTCTTTTTAGCTTCCCATTATCAATGGCTGCTTTGCACAAGCCACTGGGCCATTACCTGTGGAATGTGTCATGACCATACAGCTACACATCAATATAAACTCATTCAAGTTATTTATGTCTATTTGCTTTTGTAGTCGCATTCTTGTGAATACTGTTCTGTGGGCTGCAGTTCTGTGAATTTATGTTCTGTGCTTCACAATAGAGGACCTGCATCCTCTAACATTCCTGTCAAACAATCAAATTTTAGGGGTAGCTATAAGGTTAATGTTCTTAAAAAAACAATCTTCTTAATCTATTATTTATTATTTCTGGTTTTAGGGAGGGGTAGGGTTACAGTCAAGGATGTAACCAAATATTCAAGATTAAAAGGACACAATTCACAGACGGAAACAAATACATAAAATTGTTGGTGTTTTAAATAATAGATTGATAAGAATGTATTATAAGAACATAATCTTGGCCTACCCCTAAAATCTGATTGTTTGACCTAAACCAACAAGTTTGGTGATCCTGGAACCTACTTGGATAAATCATTATCATGTCAGTTAAAACAGACAGCCAGTTTATGCACTGCATATGATATACAGCATATACATAATACAGAGTAATGCTGGTACAAATATATAATATAGAGTAATTCTGGTATAAAAGTGGTAAAAAAAAATATGTTGGATCGAGGCAGAACTAAATTCATCAATTCATACTGTAGGTCTGTATTTTGACAGGTCTGCTCAGGCTGGCCTTGGTAATTGGCAGAGACGTTGCTTGAGCTCCTGGGTATCTTTATGAGAACACTGTTGTTCAGTGACCTTGATAGAACAGCACCTCCACTGCAGCACCTTCACACAGTCCATTAGCCCAGACTGTGGGTGTGTTTGTGAGGCCCTGGACACTAACAGCAGAGTTAGAAAATCTGCTCCAGGGGCAACCAATCAGGCTGAAGAGGCTGAAAGCCTCATGGAGCTTCAGGAGACTTTAGTTTTTCTCCTCGTCACTCAATGTGAACAACATAAATCCACAGCCCCTTATCAGGGCTATTCAAATCTGCCCCTGGTGGGCCCCATCATCGAGAGTTTAGCTCCAACCTTAATCAAACCTCTGAACAAACTAATCAAAGTCTCAAGATTACTTAGAAATTACAAGCAGGGGGAAAAGTGTAGAGTAGAAAACTCTGTAGGATAGTGGCCCTCCAGGAGGCGAGTTTACGGCCCTGACTTTATCACTCTATCCATAGTGGTATATATTTTAATCACACAAAGATTGATCAAGTCAACAAGTGTTTTTAAAGCTGCAATCCATAATTTTGTTGGTTAAAGTAAACATAACAGATAACTCATAACAGATACATAACAAAGTACATAATAGGTCAGTGTTCAAAACGGTCTCCTCACAACAGTAAGCTTATAATAATGATTTATAATTTGAGCTGTCGGGTCAGATTTTGTGGATGTCAGTTTGACTTCAACATATGTAATGAATAGTCTGTAAAATAACGTGCAATTTTATGTAACTTCAAATGTTTTCTTTCTGAACAAGTTGCTGGAAATGATTGTTATATAGTTTCCAGTCTCAGTCTAAAGTGCTTTACTGGATTCCCTCAGCTCCAGTTGTTTCTATTTGTCTTGTTTGTGGGACTGGCTGACTCCAGGGCCGTGCTAAACAGCTAAAGTAAAAGAGCTTTATCGACAGCTCAAGCCATTAGCAGAAACTGACTGAGCTTTCTCATTTTAGAAAATAATCACAATGCGTAGTAACGGTTTATTTTAATGTTTATGTTCTGTTATATTTACCATTTTTATGTCTGGAGTCCCAAAGATACCAATTGTGTTTGTTTTCAGGAAATGTGTCTAATCTGTTTTCAACATTTTAGAATATTCAACATAATACCTTAATGTTCAGCGCACTTTATCGAGCTGTTAAAATTGCCTTGGGGTCTCCTATACCCAAACAGAACATGAAGTTTAAAAGTCACCGAAAATATAGTCTTTGTTTCTTTTAAACACCTGCTCGCAGCAACAGACTCTCCTGATGTTTTAGAGAACAAAATAACATCCATCTTTTTAGTCAGACAACACATTGCACTTTGATTCTGACAGCTAACTAGCACTTTCTGTGTCATTACTTCATACAATTAACCACTAGTAAAGTGTATGGCAATTCCTTCTTCTCTGAGAAAAAGTAATTATTCCACCAATTTTAGTCCTGTGGGTGTGTGAACTGTTACAGTGCTTCGTATTAAACCATTTCTGTGGTTGTCACAAAATAATTGCTTGGAGACCTTCCAAGCCACTGACAGATCAGGAATATGAGATTAATTTGGCTGAAGATGTTCGGCAGGATAGTGTGAAAGTCTATATGGAAATCATCACACTCATTAATTACAGCTGGACAGAGGGAAACCTATCCTATTTCTCATAAAAGTATCTGTCAGGGAGATCTATGGTTTTCTTTGTATGCCACAACTGGTTTTATTGTGTGGTTTTGCTGGGAGATGGATTATATATCAGTATGAGCTAATCATAGGAATCTTGTGGCATTGTGACATTTTCACAGTGGGTGTCCATTAAGTGTTGCCAAAAATACCGTTAATTGTGAAGAGGATGAGCAGTCTACATTGCCAGAATCTTTGACAACGAAAACAGTAGTACCATACTTTTGTATACTCAGACACACACTGGGCTACAGGACCGAGTTCTAATTAAATTTCACACGGCTATGGAGGAAACGAGCGTTACCTGGCGCCCACGATTAGCTCGTTCTGGCCGGGGTCAAAGGTCAGCTGTGAATAATCGACTGTGCCCTCAGCTCTGAACCGGTGGATCCAGGGCTCGATTTCTGCATTAGGGGAGAGGAGACGAGTTAGCACACACACATTTGTTTTCATGCTTTACCTCTGAGAAAAACAATTTTTTTCTTTGTCAGTTTGCGGGCACCGGAGCGTGTGTGTTTGTGTGCGGGTGTGTAGTATGCATTGCAAATACTCTCGCTGTGGCGCCTTTCATATTAACCTCTGCCCTTGGCATCAAAAGCATCGGTCTTACCCTCGGTAACATCTTTGTTGCCCTGTCTGCCTCTGTGTAATGTGATAGCTACTGGGTTAGCTAGTCTGGTTATGCTAATTTGCTAAGTCATGTTATTAATGGTCATTGTGTTTTACTGGCTCTGGAATGTAGTTTTAAATGAACTCATATCTCAGTGTTTTTAATGATTTTTAGATGGGTTTTGTCACACTCTATAGAGATCACTGATGGCTTTTATTGCCTGAATGTCATAATTACAGACAACAGGTCAATATTCATAAACCCTATAATATAAAATATCTCAGAAAATACTCAACAATCAAAAGATTAAAATCATGTACTCATTCTGTGTTATTATTTGCCTCCATATTTTATGGTACACCCATCAAAACTGTGGAATAACACAAATAGTATTAGAGGAACTATGTCCAAGATAGATCAATAATGTTATATTTTAGTACCTTCAAAGCACAACAATTTTCCTAGAATTTGCAAATGTGTACCCTTGACGTTTTATCTCTCACCATCCTGAGGTACCTGAAATGCTTTTTAAACAGCAGTAAAGAAGTTCCAAGTAACAGTTGTCTTGTCTTGTTTTTCTTCATTACTCAGGAAAAATAATTGTTATGATTATGATTATGAGGCACATTTCAGTCAAGCGATCTTAAACTTTTGACCGGGAGTGTAGAAGTTCACCACTATATAGCACGCATTATGTAAAATAGCGAAAACAAACACGTTGTTTCCTCACTTTATTTTTCTTTGTGCTTTGCAACAAACAATGAATATAAAATAAATCATAAACCTAACAGAATAAAATGCAATTTTTTCTTCCCTTTTCTTTTAATAATCAGTTTAACAGCAAAGGGAGAACAAAGTCTCCTGAACTCTTATGTTTTGTTTTTCTTTGGTGGAAGACCGTCTCAGGCATACGAAAGGAAGTAAGAATTCCCCAAAGATCCACTGCATCAGTTACCACAGCGTTCCTCCATAAATCTTGAATGTCTTTGTTGGATAACTTTTAACCTCTTGGTGAATGGAACTCTTAAGTGAATGTGGAGACACAATGTGGTTCTCCAGTCTTTTTAAAGTGTTTTAATACCATGACAATGTAAATGACAATGTAAAGGCTAAAACCTGGGTGTAGTTCACCAATGTTAGCTAATAGTGGGTCTTCATGTTGGTTAGGCTTTAGGTCCTTGAACTAGGCCATTGTACTTAGGGGGCAATTTTTGGAGAAACAAGTTCTTCACACAGGTAACACAGTTAAGTCTTCTACACTCAGCGGCCACTGAGTAAAATCACTATTGAACACTATATACTTGAGACTAACTATTTAACCCTACACAAACTGCATCAAATATTCTTAAGCTTAAATTGCATTAATAAAAACAAGTTTTCCAGATCGCTTTAGGTACTGCGTATGCGCAAAGTTCCTATCAACATTCTAGAAAGTTCCTCTGAGGGTTGAAGTTTTCCCCATTCATAAAAAAAGAACAGCGGTATCTCATTAATTCAATAATGTTTGGCTGGGCATAAGCATATTGCTAAGCTAAGGGTCTAATACCCTAAATAAGCATAACATTTTATAGCACAAATGTTAAGTAAAATAATTTTTGAATGACACAGAACTATTTTTATCGACTATTTTTGGTAATAATTAACAACTCACTTGCCTCATCTGTCATATTTAGATACGTTTTACTAAGAACTTTGCAATGCATTCTGGGACAGCCTTCTTCACAAAGGATACATGCAAAGATAGCCCTAGTATTTGGCTAAAACCAGCTGTCTTAAATTAGCAACATAATTATGTTGACTACCTTTTGAAACAGTTTTCATGTTAAGAGTGTGCATTTATGCCTTAAAAATAATTATTCTCCAGGTCTCCAGGTCATGTTTTCTCTTGAACAATCTGTGCTGTTTCTTTAAATAGACATTAATATGTTTCCTCATTTTAAAGATTCTTTAAGTACAGGAAGAAATATCGAACATACCAGAGCTGTGTAAATTCTGGGGTCTGTGTATTTCTGGCACAAAGCTGATGCAAAACCTCACTAACCAAAATTACAGAGGAGGAGCCCAAAGCAAGCTTGTAAGTAAAATGAGTCAAAACCACTTTAAACAGAGTGTTTATTTTTAGATGCTGATTCAATGTCTTTTACAGTTGATTCAATGTCTAGCACAGTTAAAATAGATCATTTAAGTGTTTTTGTTCATGTGTATTGAATAATTGTGAATGTATTGAAAAACACACACAGGTGCAATAACCGGTATTAATGGTAAATAAATTCAGTGTTGGCGTAAAACTAAACTACATTTATAAACTACATTTATACATTTATAAATGTGCCACATTAGGTCATACTGTTCAAAAGTCTCAACTATTACTTAAAATCCAAGTTTAAAACAAATTAAAAGCTATAAACAAAAAAGTGTGCAGTTTGCAATTCTTAAATTTACATTTTACATAAATAAATATGAAATAGTATTCAATAAATATTGCTTATTTAAAATTGCCTGATAAATGTAAACTGATTGCAATACACATTTAGTTAGTTAGTTTAGAAATATTCATGATTTTGCACTATTTACAGTTTTATTTATAGATTTGTCACATTGACACGGCTAACTCTTTCATACAAAACAGATCACATATCCTGATGTTCTGTGGAACGTTTTCAAGTCATGCTGGAAAAACATTACCAGGTATTGCACAAACCTGCTGCCATATGCACACCAGCTAAAGTGTATGTTGTCATTAAAGCAAAAGTGACATGCCACATATAAAAAAACTCTTAAATTCATGTTTTACAAGTTTTACACAAATCTTAACTGATGACAGCTCACGTTTTGTTCACTGATCTGCACAATTTCCCAAACTCAGTTCAGACATAAAACCAAATGATGTGTAAAGCTGGGTTTATTTTTCCTCCTGGAGCTCCGACAACACTGCGCAGACGCTCACACCAATCATAAGATATATACCTGTAGATATATACCCATCTGCTTCTTAAAGCCTGTCATTTACAACAAACGCAAAGCCTTGTTTTCCATTCGTCACATAGAAAGAGAAACAGCTCTCTGGAGTCTAGACTAAAACAACATGCAAAGCTCGCTCAGTACGAATGTACGGCATCTAGATTTACATCATCTGTCTACAACATTATTCTACAAACACCCACTTATACGCTGAGCAGAGCACTATGGCTGCATGGCTCAGATATTAACATTTTTTTTTACAGGCAACCAATGTCAGTTTTATAACAGAGATCTAACACTGGAGCTCAGCTGAGGTTCTAGCATGACTGTGGGGACATATATTTGTCTTCTTTATAGTCTATGCAGAGGGAAGCCGACCGCCAATTTTGTCCATGTTTTGATCCCATATAGAAAAGGATTACATGGTCCATGGAGAAATGTGTCAGCCCGCCACTCGAGAGAGGACAGCAGAGAGGTGTTCCATTAGGAAAACTCAGCCTGGCGCTCCCAGTTCCTCCTTTTAGGCTGGATCGACGCGTGCATCTCTATGACTCAACCCATTTTATTGATTTTTTTCAAAGAGGCTGCTTGGACCATTCTGTGGTATAAACGCAGACTGCAGGTTTGATTCAGAAAGGCAAATTTAAAGGGAGAGCAAAATGTTTCTCTCAGCCTTCAATTTGGCCTAAATTGGCTGGCTAGGTGGTCTGACAAAGTCTGAAGGATTTAGATAAAAAAGAAAATGTAGGGCCGTCAATCACTCTTCAATCTTAGCCTTTGTCAACACTAGTTCAATGTTCGGCTGCAATTACAAAGGAAACTGTTTCACAAAGCAAGACATTTCAGAGAAATAGACTGCGTACAATGGTATAAACAGCTTCAGGAAGACCTGGATGCCCTTTATATCCACATTAAACTCCAGGTTCAATGAAGTATTATTGATACAAGATTGGATAATTGTAAAGCTCAATAGTAAGAATGAACCAGTGCTTTGGTGCCAATGAGAAAGTTTCAGACTAGATGATGGAACCTACTGGATCAGGGGTTACATTCTCATCTTCCAATGATTTGATGATTAATTTTCTGTTATGTATTGTGAATCCTGCTTGAATTCCGCTAATGTAAATACAGTATTAGCAAATCAGCAAAGCTATGCCTTCATTACTGTTAAAGTGGTTTATGATAATAGCTGTCATAGAGTTACGCTATATCTATAACATTAGCAGTGATTGCATAATGAAATATCGTGATATAATATACATGTATAAATTATACATTTGTGGTGGGGCTTATGAACATGTTGTCAGGGAAAGTAAAAATGGCTTGGCTATTGCTCCAACTGAGCAGGGCAGAAAAATCCTCATAGTTGAACCTCGAAATGGACATCTACGTTTAACAAAATTTGAACTCCAGATGACAACTAGGACCATAAAGGGCATTAGGAGTTCAAGGCTTATTTTAAACACATAAGAGAAAACTCAAAAGGGCCAGTACCCAAACCACAGATCCCAGTGCTGTTGGAATAAATGTTTTAACTTAAGAAAAGGCTTGTGTTTGTGAAGGCTGGTGTGTGGGTATTTGATCTTACAGCAGGGGAGCTGCAGAATGTGTAAACTGGGTCTTGTTCAGCAAAACGAGAAAGCTTTGATTCAAAAGCTCAGTCAAACAGGGAGAATTGAGTTTATCTGCGCTACCTTAGAGATTGCATTTTCAAAACAGAGCCTTTGGACTGATAATGAACAGGTAATACAGTTTGTGTGTATGTGTGGGGGTGTGTGACAGACCACCCTGTCGCTGTTGGGTATGCATACCATTACCACTGCCCTCACTGTGCATATTTGATAAATGGGGTGCTAATTAAAATGTTTTTGCTACAGTGTGTGTGTGTGTGTGTGTGTGTGTGTGGGACAGGTGTTAGACATCATTTTTTGGTTAGTGAAGGAAGTAAATTGTTCTCTGCCAATAATGTTTGTTTTTTAAATCAATAAGAAGATAAAAGTCTAGACATTATAAATATTTATTAAAATAGCAAGATTTCAAGATGTGAAATTTGTCAAGCATTTAAAAGCTGACAATGTGATTTGTTCTTTTCCTTGTGTCTAATGCACCTGTCTGCTACCGTTCAGATGTGTAAGTGTGTCTTGTACTGTTGTTAACTTAAAAAAAAACAACGTCAATCGACATGGACAACAAAATTGTATCACATTAATTTTAGTTTTTTTGTATTACAAAACACTACTATAATCACTCAAGTTACAAAAAGTCAATTTTGAGTTTTTTACCCACAAAATCCAGATCAGTAGGAAGGAAGCTAAACGATAGTAAAACAAAACCTTTTCACTCATACAGCATACACATGCGAACATAAACAACCGAAGCTGTACTGTAAATCAAACTAAAAATTAGCACGCCTGCTCTTATTGAAGTAGTGAGTTCGTGCAGGAACACAGTTACCTTGTTTAGCCCTTTGTAAGCATGCACAAACTAGTTTGTTGCCTTCTATGTTTTAAAGCATAGGCTTGTGTTTGACACATACACGTGGCGTCTATTGATCCAATTTATGAATCGATGGGTTAATTAGCTACTATGCTGTGTTACTATTTACTCTATAATCTCTATGATTATAGACAGTTTAGTTCTCTGTGAGTTTACAGTCACAGCTGTTTACTAAGCTGAAACAATGACCTTGCCATTCCCCTCCATTAACCCCATCAGACCCCCCTTGGCTGTGACATACAGCTGCACAACTGCTTATTGAAATCTGCCTGCTAAATTTACATTTATTACAATACACGTTCTCCAGGCGAGGGAGTCATGTTATTTAAGCTGCAGGGAAGGTGACTGAGTTTATCAATGCAATTAAGGCTGTTTGAATTGGGCCAAAAACAATATTCAGCAGAAATGTATTTAGTGCTGTAGTCATTCAAAAAGCTTGTCTAAAGGCCTGTTCACACCAAGAGCAACAAGATAAAAGGTTGCCAATCGCATATGAATATCAATAATATGATGAGCATTACACAATATATAAGTGATTGAGTTGACTGACATAAAGCTCCTGGGCAACTCTAGCGTATAGGTTTCCAGTTATACATTTGCATAGGGTAGAGATGCTGACCTGTGTGTGAGATGAGTGGGTGTTCTGCTTTGTGACAGGGGGACTCAGGGGTCCGTGGGGCCCCCCGGCAGGGGACTCCTCTAGGAAACAGCAGCAGCAGGCTATGCAGCAGGAGTAGGCAGCGGGACAGGGGTGTCCCCTCCACAGGGGGAGCCATGGGGGGCCACGGGACTCTGCTCAGTACTGCTGAGGCAGGGGCATAGGGCACTGGGCATCTGCCACAGGAAACTAGAGGGGGAGAAAAAGTGAGAGAGAATGAATGAGTGTGATACGGTTTGATTGATTTCACTGGTGACACTATAATTACCTTCATTATTAAACCTTCGTTAAGTCATTCATCAACATTATTAAATTATATATTTAAAATCATTAAGTAACACAAGTAACTTTCCACCTAAAGAAGGTTCACATTTAACAAGCAATACTTTTGACAAATATGTGTATGATGTTTGATGTTTAAACTCACGTAAAATGAGTGACAGTCATATAAGTGGACTTGCTGTTTAAAGATACCACATGACCACATACCAGCTGAATATAACAATATGCATTGTAAATATGTCATATTAGCTCATGGGCACTCAGTCCTGGGTACAGTTTTTTAGCCAACCACCTTAGCTGTAAATGCCATGTGACATTACT
>JAZGTI010008540.1:0-20019 GCA_036877585.1 Botia kubotai | reverse complement strand
GTCATCAATTGTGATCGGTTCCTAAGATCGGCCAAGTTTAACGAGTACCGATCGAGTCATAAAATGTGATTATCGGCCAATACCGATCTTCGGCCAATCGATTGGAGCATCCCTAATTGCCGCAGTGCATAATACATCCTACCATCAACAAGAATTTATCTAAAAAAACTCACTTTTTTAGATAATGTTTGTATATTAACAATTTCTAACAGTTTTCCAAGTAATAGTGTTTTATTTTATACCTGCATGTGGGCAGAAACAAACCATATAGAAATCAGTGAAATCACTCAGAGTAACACGCGCTGTCCTGCCTACACTCAACTATAGTATTTCACATACAACTGACATGAGCCCCACTGTAGTCTGTTCACTCTATTGGTAATCCAATCACATCACTGCTGCTTATTTGCATAAAGTTAAACATCCAGTCTCTGGACACACCTACATTGCATCAACAATTACTGTCACATCACTGGAAATGGCCTTTACTGGAAACTCCTATTATAAAAATGAGCCACTTCTGCTCTTAATGTAAATGGGGCTCTGAAACATTTCATTGTGCGTGTGATCATTTTTACCACCTATTTTTGTACAAAGTGGGTGTGGCCATTAAAGACCTTAAATGCTTCAATGATCACATACACTAGACAGTATAACAGTTGTCACACAACCCCTCATACACAATTCATTAGCTCATACACAATTATGAGCTAATGAACCCTGAGAGAAAGAATGAGGGCCATGTGTGGCTGAAAATGAAGCACAAACGATCAACTATTTGCCTCTTTATGCAAACACGTGCATAAAGAGACACACACACATGGACACACACACACACCGATTTAGAGAAGTAACATGACCAGAAATAAGAGCTCCATCCTACAGGCTAAATTATTCATCTTCCTCTTATGACAGGGAGAGGAGGAGTGAGGGAGACAGAAAAACAAGAATGACAAGATCCTTTTATCAAGAACTGCAAGTTAAGCATTTACAAAAACAAATCTCATTGTTGTGAAAGGAATGTGAAAGTTTGTGCATAAGTATGATTGCAACTGCTTACTATTGTAGCTGTCAATCATAAGCAGATCTTGAGTGTCATTGGCCAGGGCCTGGAATGCCCTTCACACAAGGTGACCAATCAGACAATCGGAGATAAGAATGATTGCCGTTTGTTTGTGTGCTCAAATCCTTAAGATTAGAGTGAACGAAAACCATACACACTTCACACACAGACGGCCCTTAAAACCTTTAAACACACACAGATCCCAGAGATAATCGGTGACCTAATCTAAGAGTGCTCAGATATGTTTGTGTTGACAAACGGGTTTGGCTATCTATATACGGAGGGAATGATTGGAAATGTAGCTTCAAGAACATCAAAACCTCAGTAAGAACTTATTGAAATCACTGATGCCATATTAACTACATTCAATGACTTCAATATGAACAAACAATGATGTGTTAATAACCACAGAGTATATTTTGTTTCTTACAGACATCAAATGACTTCAACACGAAAAACGTTCTTCATTTAGAGGTCATTATTTGCAAATGTAAGGGATATGTCCAGTATCATGTAGCTACCTCATGAACAATACGACACACATCCAATAATTAAACACTTGCAGTTTCTCTTTACTTCTTTTCCTCTTACACATAAACACACACAGACTGTGTGTGTCGGTCTGTCTGTGGTGTGTAATTGGATTCCTACATTTTCCAGAAGAACGGAACAGGGTTAGAATCTAGCTTCTGGGTGAAGTAGAGAGATAGCACAATCTCCAGCCATAACAGACCACAGCCAATCACATTACTCCAGACTTCAATCAAGTACAATACAACTTAAACAACCTAAACAACCCTCTGGAGAGCTGATGTGGGACCAGCCGAGACTTTTAGTTTTCCTCTCTGGCACTTGATTTTTTGTTAAGTGTAGTGACAAAATACGAATATAAAAAAACATTTGATATTTGCTACTATTTGAATGCACTTTAGTCTATAATCTATCATCTGTCTATAATCTGGAGTTTGTGCCCACATTATTGGAGAACAGAACAGAATTGGAATGCTTGTCATGCACACAGGTTAAAAATCCCTCACCCTGTGTGTTCATTTATTAGGATTTATTCAGCTAATGTAATTATGCTCTTAGCTAAAAATAAGTGTGTACTGCTCTCGACTCATTTTACTACAGTACGCTTAACCCATTCAACAAAATTCCACAAATTCTCCCTCAAAATCTGGAAACATGAAAAATGTCACAATTCTGCCTGGCCTACCCACAATCCTGAGCACGGAGCTCTAAGTCCAGCATTCTCATCACGCTGTCTGAAAGTACATTCATTTCAACTTCTGTAAACACACAGAGTCGGTAAACAGTCTGATCAAAAGAGCTAAATGGTCACTGTTAGCACAGCACACAGACAGAAAGCAGGCTGTCTGAGGAGAATTAAGGGGCAGTGAGCAATTTGTGTGTGTGTGTGTGTGTGTGTGCGCAGAAAGACCTGCGGCACTAGTGTACTAGGTTGTATCATAAGACATTCTACCACAGTGGGGGGGGTTAACTAAAGGTAATGATGGTAACTAAATACAATTTTAGCACTGTGACAGTAACTTGGCTTTCAAAAGTGTAGCGTTTCCAGTAACAAGTGAATTATTCTGAGAAGTACAGCTGTAGCATGACAAAACAATATACTACTGTGTCGTGACCATTATTACAGATAAAACTATTTTACAGCAGAAAAACACAAAGACGTAAACATCTAAGCTTCTTTCCTGTGAGACCTAGTGCCACAGACAGATGGACACACACACAAACACCATAGTGTGTAGATGGAGAGGATGAGGTCAGATTTAACATTTGAGCAGCAGAAATGATTTCATTTGTCAAAAATGTTGAAGATGTTTTTCTTGATAATACTGTGATAGAGCAGCTTGTTTTGTGGAAAATTAAACAGGAATCATTTTTGTTTAGGAACATGTGCCATGTCACAACCAAAGAGTAAGAGGAAATCAATCAAGAGATCCATCGTTACACCTGTATGAGTGTGCACACACACACAGGATCTAACACCCCCCATTAATTAAAACTAGCTTCCTATAATTATATGGATCTTCAAAGAGGGTGACGGAGAGAGATAGAGCAAGAGAGAAGAGGAGTTGATTAAATGAATAGATGCATCAGTTTTCTTGACTTCTGGGCAAATCTACCAGAGGTAGAATATATGCTAAGTAGCTCATCAAAGACCTAAATATGACACACATGAAAATGGGTAATAGAGAACACACACACACACACACACACACATATAGTATTAAGCCATTAAATGAGCCAGCTTGCTGCATCTCCTTTAAAGAATGTGAGAGATTAGACTGAGGCTGCAGAGATTTGCCAGCACTTTATATTAGTGATGGATCATCCTGGATTTTCTGCACATTGCACTCACACACTGACACATCAGGAAAAGTGGCTCATTACAAACACACAAATGCTCATACACACTCCAGCAGTGCTATGTAACTAAATTACCTGCTGGGAACTATGCGATGGGGAGAGAAGAAATGAGAGGACAGGACATGGACACAAGGAGAGGACAGAAAAGGAGACAAGATGAGAGAAGAGATGACACGAGGAGGAAAAGGGGATGAGACTAGAGGAGGGTTATCACTTCAACATCTGCTTCTCTTCACACTGTTGACACATTCCAGAGCAAATCAGTGAAGAAACCCCAGTTATCTATAAAGGATCAGACGCAGAAGATCCGGACTGAAGAACCGCTGTAGATGGCCTGTAAAGCCATCACTCTTATTGCCAGGAATTAGGAGGAGAGGAACAGGAGGAGGGCTGGAGGGGAAGAAAGCGAGCAGAGAAATGCAACAGCTGTTTCCCATCACATCTGCACAGAGACTCAGACATCAGCTTACAGACGCTGCCCTGCAGAGGAGAGACAGATATGAAGTTGTGTGTGTGTGTGTCTGGATGGTCAGGGTGGGCTGAGCTGTAGATGAAATATAAGCGAGAGTTGGAGTGAAGCACCATCGCTGAAGTAACCTGCTCTGCATTCCCCTTGTGTGAGAATCTCTTTGTCGTTCACTCCCTCAGACAGCTGAAGTTCCTCCACTCTCTCTCTCTCTCTCTCTCTCTCTCTCTCTCTCACTCCCTCCCTTTTTCTGACATTCAGAACAAGAAGGGCCTGTGTGAGTTTAAAGATGAAGGAATCTAGAGGAAAGTGTGCGAACGTCCTCATCAGACTCTGCTTTACCGTGAAAGCATGACAGCAGCAGGTGGAGAAATAGGACTGAGACATGTGAGAGTAAACGTGTTGAAGAAACAGCACCTCACATGGGCAGGCATGTCATTCTTGCATCAATTTTAGTAGAAAAATGTAATTAACATATTGCACATTGTGCAAATGACCATGAAAAATGGTCCTTGAAGCTTTGAAGTAGACACACACACACAAATGCAAACTACTGGCAAACACAAAGCATAGAGTAGCTTGTTTCAATGATTCGGTCATAAGATTAGGAAAATCGTCAGAAATTGCCTGGGGTTTGAGGTCACCATTTTCAAGCCCAACCTGCACTCTATTGTTTTATACATATGCATGTTTAGTTACCAATTTTAATGGGAACTAAATCAAACTAAACTTAACTAATTTTAGCTTAAACCTTTAACCTAAAAAAATTATATATTTTTTGTTTATATTAAAACAAAAACAACTTTTGGTAACATTTCTGTGCCTTTGTCTCGCATGTACACACAAACACACACACAAAACTACCACCAGTCTCTGCACTATTTAACCCTGTCTAAGTCCATTATTTTGCACTAGGTGTAAGGCTGTACATGGGCTTTCTCTCCCTCTTTCTGTCTGTTCTCATTTCTCCTCATCTGTCATTCTCACCAGTCCACCTTTCCATGCACTAATTTATCTATCCATCCATTCATCCAGAATGCAGTGCAGCGTACAGGACCTGCTCTGATTTTTCAAGGGAATGTTTTAAAACATGCCATACTTTGATAATACAGCACATGACTTGATTTTATTCGCCTGGAACTGACTGAATGTTGGGCGTATCACATATCAGAAAAAGCCAGACACAAAAAAAACGTAAATAAGCTATTTGGCTGTTGGTTAACACCTTCCAAATCCCTCAGACAGTTTAAGTAGTGTTAGCAGAAAATGAACATGTTTTTGATCAGAGTTTCTTTAGAATAATAATTGTTATTATAGCAATTATTATAACAATATAATTATTATGTGTCTTATAACAATTAGACACAATAAGTGTGTAAACAGGGTCAATTTTGATTTTATCATCTAAAAATATCCTTAAATGTTCTTACTATTAAGAAATAATTGTAAACCTGTAAGCTACTGCTCAGTCCTGCCAGGTACCCTGATTCTTTATTCTTCATTGCAGGTTGAGATCTCTTCATAGAGAAGGCCCAAAGGAGGATGGCAGTAAAAGCTAATGGTAAATGAATTTGTTTTATCTGCCCTTTTCAACTCTTCAGGAACAACATTAACTAATACCTCTACAAAAATACCCCTCACACATGCGGGGTTAGGAAAGAGCAACCATGTGGCTTAAACAGACCTGTTTTAACAAATCTGTTTCAAGACTCTAAAATCCATCTGAAAAATCTGTTTCCACAACACAGTACTAGAGTTATGCATCTGTCAGCTTCCCTTCCTCACAGTGTTAAAATGTCAATCATGTTCTCTCTGACACCTCTCCTTTCCCTTTATCATCTCTCTCTTCACCCATCCACCCATCTATCCATCCCTCTCTTCCTCTGCATCTAAATAAATTAGCACTGAGAAGAGAGCGGGGGGAACCGAGAGAGAAAAACTAGGACACTACAACCTGGGACCCACAGACCTCCCCCCACACACGCACTGACTGACAGAGCAAGAGAGGAAGGAATGTGATACCAACACACATTTAGGTAAAGGGAGGGAGGAAGGAAGACAGGAAGAGAAAGAGGAGAGTAGAGATATTCAGGAACAACAGCAGGGGGAGGGATAAAAGGTGGTCACCAGCACTATTATTTATTAATAATTTATATCAGATAAACCTTTTCAATATTAGACCTCCAGTGGACTCGGGGGATAAAGATGAAGCCAAATGAAGATTCTGGCTCTTTTAAACCGCCTCTGATGAATCAGAATTCTCCAGCATTAATCATTGGGAGCTGTTTGTACATCCCTCGCTCTGCCTAAGGCTTCTTTCCTGTTCGCTTCTTGTTTGTTCTCTTGCAGGCCCGTGTTTTCCTGAGGGTTTGCTTATGACACAGAAGAATCACTTGCAAACCGAAAACAAACTCAGAGCACACTTGTATCATGTTAGTCTAGTCATACATATGATATGCTTAAGAACGTTAAGGTTGCATGCAAATGGGTAGTTCACATTAAATTTCAAGCAGTGAGAGCAATGTACCGCAGTCTAAACTGTTTTTATCTTATGTAATTATTTTTCATGCATATTTTGTTATACAGATAGAGGCTAATTGGAAGAAATGCACTTTTAAATATTCATTTGTCAAATCGCAGAGAAGCGCAAACAAGCAAAATGGCCATTAAAAAACCTTAAGGTTTTGTTTAACCTTAAAATTTAACCAGTTACAATGCCTAAAATATACGTTTTTTTTAAATACATTTACATTTCATTTAGCAGGCGCATTATGATGCTAAAGACAGAATGAACAGTAGAACTTTTTTTGTTGTTGAACAGAGCAATTATTAGCAGGTATTAGCAAGGTATTAGCAGATCGAGTGGAGGCTGGGAGCTCGTTTCGCCAGTAAGGAACAGAACAGGTAAATGTCTTAGAAAGTGATCTGGTACCTCTGTGTGGAAACAATTAGATGGTGTTCGTTTACAGAACCCAGTGGACCATATATAAACCATATGAAATAAAATTTAAAAGGAAAATACTGATGTTGAAAACAGTAATCAACATTTTTTACGACAATACACAAGCAAGTTGATATTCCCCATCATGCTTTGCTTCTCGGGAAGCCATAAAGGGGAGCAAGGGGAAAAACGATCCATTCAGCCATCATAAAGGCAAGAGTGCCATTTTATTCTACTCTCTGTAGTTCTGTCCTCTAGAGAGCAGAAGAGGAGAAGGGCAGGGGCTAAACTCTGCTATATCACTTACCTGTATGAACCAACACGGATGAGAGAACAATGAGAGGCTTTCTTTAGTCTCACACACACAGTCATGCACTCATGTTTGAAGAGCAGTGTGTTTTTAAAAAAGGTAGGGGGCAAACACAATGGCTCCACTGTTCCCGTATGGTCACCAATATGTGTTCCTGTATGTCCTTTTACTCATTAGTGTGGAAGAAAAGATCGTTATTTTTAAGATGGCAGAATATTGAAGTTGCTTCTTTCCATACAATTAAAACATACCAGAAACACTATATACAACTTGTGCACTATATTTAAATTTGTGCACTATATTTGCAGATTAAATAAACTATATGAAAGCTTTGCATAAGATAAACAAAATTCATAATCATGCAATACTTTTTATTCACAAGTAATCTTCCTTTATCAAGATTGACAGTCTCTGGTCACTGTTTGCTTTAACTGTATGGAATATTTAATATCCAATATGTTTGGATATTCTGCAAATCATCTAACTTTATGCTCCACACAAATTGAAAAGATAAGACTCACAAAATAAGTCATAGGAGTTGGTAAAGACATGGAGGTAAGTCAATGATGACACCATTGTGATTTTTTGCATAATGTTCTTTTAAAATAATTCCAGCAAATGTGATCACCCACCTAAAAATCAATTGCCTACTAGATTCCCCTCACAGGTTCATACAAGTCTTCTGACCTTTAAGTGAATCACACAACGATTTTCTCTGCTTTCCTCAAGTGTGTTTTTCTCATTTTTTCGCCTTCAACAAGTGCCATTTCGCAGACTGTCTGTGTTAACATTCAAGAAACACATAATGTGACAAGAAAAGGCAGAGACGAGCGAGAAGAAAGACTACAGAGAGAAGAAAAGACAGGTCAGACACAATTTTAAGAGAAACAGTTCTAGCCAGACCAAAAAAATTGACCTGCCAGTAGAGGAGAAAGCAAAGGGAAGAAACAAGATGAGACTGAGGCATGGCTGGAGGTGAAGATTAAAGAGAAAGAGACTGGTCTTATTTGTAACAATGACAACGTATGACTGTTGAATCAGGAAGGAGAATCATGCCTGGCCTCCCCCGTCACAGTGATAAACGCACATACAGCAAAAAGACGCCCAGTCATCCCCAAAACTTGCACTGCACTTTATGAGAATCAACCGTTCTGGTTTTGCAAAGCAACCTGGATTACGCAACATCCAGATAAAGTCCGCTGAACACAGACAACAGTACAGTGAATAAACAACAAAGCTGATGTAGATGAACCGGAGACTTAGAAACAGATGACTGGAGGAATAAGGGGATGAAGGGGGAACACCACAAGTCAGAAACAACACATCTCTGGTGAGATAGACCCATTAAGTGCAGGACGTGCATGATCAGTATGAAAGTGAGAAACAGGGAAGAGAGGAAGAAAGAGGCTTGTGAAGGATGAACGGTGCTCATGCATTTAATGGCTGAGGGGAGGGAAAGAGTAGAACAAAGGAGGAAGTTTTGAGAAACACAATGAAGATCAAAAGGTCAGAACCAAACTCGACCACCTGCTTGGAAGATTGTTGGGTAATCTTACCTAACAAAATGTTACGTTTACCTTTGGATGCTAAAATGGTGATGAAAGTCTAAACTGTCAAAGAATCTCCTGCAGAAGTTTAAGCTTTTCTCAGGAGAATGTTCTAAAAGTTTCTTTCATTTTGGTGATTCACACACTTGGTCCGTGGTTATTTTTGTGTATTTCTTTAAACATACTGACCTTACAAAATACTACAGAGTACATACACTAGCACAAAATGTACACAGCAAACCTTCAGGGGACAATCTTACCTTAAAAAATGCTGTAAAGAAAAACAATATCTCTTACACTCACAACACAGTTGCTGTTCTTCTCAAGAGAATATTCTCAGGAGATCTATTTTATTTTATTTCAGTGATTCACACACTTGATCTTGGTTATTTTTGTGTATTTCTTTAAACATACTGACCTTATAAAACACTACAGGGAACATATACTAGCATTCACCAAATGTACCCAACAGAAATCACAGGAGACGAGCAAAATTATCTTAAATGTCATTGTTATTTGTCTTTGACAGCTCACTACACTGGGCATGCTAATGACATTAGCATTCTCTAAGGAGCGCTGTGCAGGTCATGCTAACAGGAATCTAGTAACAAGATAATTCTGCTTGCTAAAACTGGAACGTATTACTGTAGCTAGGCTGGAATGAGACTGCAAAAAACAAGACCATGTTGGTGTGGCATAGATCCAGTCTGGCCTCTATCACGTCATCAGTGAGGGGAACCGAGCCCTGGCACGACCTTCTAAGGACAAGGTGCGGGGAATTCAGAAATTAAATACAAGGGCAAGCGGTGAGAGACAGGAGCTAAAACCATCACTTAACTCGAAAGAGCAAAGGGATTACCAGTGTGACAGAACGTTGAAACTGAAAAAAAAAAACACATATGAGGTAAAGAGAGAAAGTATAAGGGTAAAAGCAGGTCTGGTGCTATTTTGCATCTTAAACTGGCCAAGAACTGCCCATCTAGAAATGAACAGCCGCATTACTGACATAAAGCGATTAATTACAGGTTGTTGTTTTTTTTCATGTGCTATTTAGGGGGTGGGGTTATCAGAGATATCCTTTACCACAACAACAGACTGGCATGGATAAATGTATTAATTTCTGCAAACAACTGTATAGAAAAGCTTACCCACTGTTTCACTAAGCACAGCACATTAAAAAAAACCTTGTATGCCTTATTCCCAGAAGTTGCATTAGGTCAGCCAATCAGATTAGCGCTTATTAGATTCTGAAAGTCCTTTCTCATTTTGCATGCAAATGGATAGTCTGTAGGCATCTGATGTTATGACTATAGCTGTAGTGATACTGGCATAAGAAAATAGTAAATAGAGAAGATAAGTCATTAGATCAGACACCCTCTGAAAACTAGGGATTATATTTTACAGAGACTCCAGTCTGATAGGGGCGGGGACGTAATAAGTCTTCAATAAGCTGCGTCGCCTCACAAGGGCATCGCTGGTCTTGCTAATCGATAGGGGATCAATAGAGTAAAGCCTAGCATCCATGTCTGTTTCTGGCTAGCCGACACTCTAGGGGCAGTAAGAAAAAGCTGTTGACTATATTTGTGAATGGTGACTGGGTTGCTGAAGGTCATCGAGCCTGAGTCTAATTAAACGCCAAAAACTATCACACATGCTTCATCGCAAAGAGCATTTCTCATTTACCGTCCCATAGAGCATAATATGTAAATAGCATAATGATATAGTTAAAGGCCATATCTCTACACATTGTGGTCAATCCGAGAGCCATAACTGCATGTATGCGCATTTAAACAACAATAAAAGCATGATACTGCAGAACAGAGACTCTTTCAGCATTAGTCACAGTAAAATCCATCTCTCTGCTGTGGCATTTATATCAGGATTATTGCAGCTATTTGGAGGCCCCACATCCCCAGCCGAGCTTGTCCCATTACCCAGCAATGTCTCCCCTCACTCCGCTGTGCCCAGTGTGTGAGGCTGCAGTAACGTCACGGCTCACAAACAGCAGCAGAGTCCCTGAAACCACTGACATGCTAAATTCATGAGACTGCACAAGTGTGCTTTTAAAATCCTAGAGAATTAAAGCCACTTTCACCCCCTTCCTCTGTGAACCATTTAAAACACACTCACTCATTCTCTTTAAAAACAAAAAAAATCAAGTTTTACTGTACCATTTTAACACTAAAGGAATTTTATCAGCCTCAACAATTTTCATTTTTGAGTGAACTTCTTTAAGAAATCCATTTATTGGAGGCCATCTCTATCAAGGCCATGATGAATCAAGGCTGAGTGAACTCAAAGCCAATAAATTTGAGCATCTCAAAAACCATCATGGTTGCAATGTTAATCAAAAAGAAAAACCTGAATGTCTGGAGGGGGTAAAAGCTCATCATGTTCTATTCCTTTTTACATTATTTGGCTTAGTATTTAAGAAGGGAAGAGCTGTAGTTATGTTCCTTGAGTAGACATGACCTGGTACAAAAATCTGGCAACCCCTTAACATTCCCACATCAATCTGGGAACCACAAACACAGTTCGGACCAACTGGCTGCTGGCCCCTGAAGAGTCACTGATCTACCAGCATGCAATAGGACGGGGCAAATTCAGCCAGCATGGGTTACGATACATGCACAGACATAAGTCAGCATGCATCTTATTCATTTATTGTTTATTTTCATTTTTTAGAAATGCAGAAACGGGAGCTATTTTATAACAAAATCACACAGCCCTTCTGAGGCAGATGGAAACCATAGCAGGAGAAGGCTTTTTTCTCTCCCTTCCACCACACTTTTGTTTCACTTCACACCATCTTGTTGGAGGCACTTGGTTGGTTGTCTTTCCATCACCAAGCAAAAGACTAAAATATGAGGACCAATTAAGTGGACATGTCAACCCCATGAATCTCTAAAGCCATAAAAGCATTCTGAGATCCGACATCTGCTGAGCCACTGAGACTTGAGAGAGATAGAAAGTGACAAGAATAGAACAAGGCAACCAGAAACAGAGGGATGCTTTAGAAAGCCTTGTCCTCTAAGTGCTTCGAGGACCAGTCGAGATTCATTTTAGGTCCACTTTCAAAAGTGTAAAAAAGAGCCCAAAAAGCCCTGACCATAAACCAAGTAACTCATTTCATATCTCACATGTCACTTTGCCTGTTTGTCTCTTTACACTGATAAGGTAGATGTGACCCTGTTATGTGCCAAGGATATGGTACAAAATTGGCAGGAAACCCTCATGTGTTTATATTAGAGCAGGTTGATGTTCACTACAGGGTCGGTCATTGATTTGAGCGGAGAGCATTCCCAGAGCAGCATGTCAAACACAGACCTGAGTCAAGTGTTAAAAGCTTCGGTTCCCTATCCGCAAATTCTCCTACGTTTACAACCAACCAGAATGACAGATCCACAATCACTGATTGTCTTTCACCAACATGTAGACGAGTAAATTCAGCAGAAAAATCCCACATATACCAAAGACTTAACGAACTGTATGGGCTTGTGACACAAATAAGGGATACGCAGCACATTCTCGGCCTATTTTAGAAAGGAATGGTCATCTTATGCAAGTAATGGTAAGTTATAGGAACAGTTATAGGAATATCAACTTGAAATATGATTAATGATTAAATATGAACTATTATTAATTTGACTAAAGCAACCAGCCAGGCCTTTAGAATATCACCTGCACATATACTTGACTGTACAAGTTTGAAATGACACATGTATGAGTAAATGATGCATTTTCATTTTTGTTTTTCCCCCATTCTTCCCTATGTTCCTCAGATCTTTTGCTACACCCCCCTCCTACATTCTTACCCCAGCGCAGATGCTAATAAACAGAGTGGTGGGGGTCAGGGTGTGGGGGGATTTTAATACACCAATGACAAATCACCTCTTAAACCAAAGCAGGCGACTGAAGACAACAAGGGACGGCAGAGGACCCAGAAAGACAGGAAGGAAGGAAATGGGGAGAAGGAAGTTTGTATGTATAGAAAAGCTTCAGATTCATTCAATGATAAGCTCTGTTTCAGAACACTTTTTCGCAGGCTTCCTGGAATGTGTGTGTTCTTAAGAAGTGAAGTGAGTGGACAATGGAGACCATCTTACATGGCAAAACATTCCCACCCATTTACTCACCAGTTATTTGCTGTTTAAACCAACTCTGCATGCACTGTGCTCGAGCCAGCAAAATAAAGGAGTGCATTTGTTAATGTGCGCCTGTAACTGCTGTACTCACACGGTTTAGAATAAAGTCAGTCTGGCCCCCCACCTTCATCATCATGGCAGCCTAACATTTTCAAACTGTCCCTCCTCCTCTCTCACTCAAGCACACACTCGATGCTACAGTAGGCCCCTCTAACACTGGCTTTCAATAAAAACACAGCATCTCCATGGCAACAGGTTCAAGCATTTTTTGACCTGTGTTCACTAGCAGGATATTATAACACAATCAGTAGTAGTTATTGTGCAGATCTGCTCCCTGTAGCCCAATTTTATGTCTGGTGCCACAACTGAAGATAAAAACTGGATTGAGTTTTATAATGTGAACATTAAAATAGCTTAAACCCACTTCCTGCCTGAATATCTTTTTATTAAAAAACAACAATACGGTCATTGTTAAAATAAATCTTTTAATTCAATGTGTCTGAGGCTGATCTACTCATATTTAAAAGAAAAAGAGTAAAGGGAGTCTCCAGGGGCCACTGAGTGCACAAAACAATGCTTTGACCCCTAAAATATTCCACAGCTGCTATGTTTAAAGGCAAAAGCTCCCAGGACACTGAACTAAACGGATGTGAGGACGAAGGTAAAAAAGAAAACACAATGACTGTTTATACTGTTTGTTAAACGAAGCAATCATGACCCTTTCTTCCGCTGCTTATAAATAAAACAAATCCTTTGTTTCGATATTCCAGCTTTCCCCCTAAAGTGCTGCTGATGTACTGTAAAATGGGCCCAGGCAGAGGAGGTTCAGTCCATGAATAAGTTAAAAGAGTGAATTGCGTTTATAAATAATGACGCAAGCGACTAAGACAAAGAGCCGCATCATACAGTATGACGTCACACAACTTTGAAGCACGACGTTTGTCATTTCAAGACAGTAAATGGGTTATCATTCGCCTACAATTATTTAAAATGTTAGTAACTGACAAAATATATAAAAAGATCCATGGTTAATATTACATGTGCTCGGTTGGATACAGATTTTTTTCTCAGGACACTCAACACCAGTTTAACTCATTCCCTGTCAGGTGTAGTGCACCTGCAAACCGTGACACTGCTATTAAATAATTAAACGGGAAAGACAGCGAAAAGCGAGGCTGCAAATAGACGTGCTGCACTATAGACTACAACCAATACTGCCATAAACAGCTACAGAACTATGTATTAGATTAGGTAATGCGTGGGGTGAATTATGACAAAAATGCAGTGGCGTAAACCTATATATTAAAAACAGCTATGTGAAATCACAAATAATTAAATGTAATTTTGTAGAAATTTGTTAATTCGTTAAACACAACAGAAACAATCTGAAAGGGTGATTTATACAGCCTCAAATGAAAGCCTGAAACGATACAACCAAGCTAAAGCGTACGACTTAGAATTAACGTTGGAAAAACCTTGTTGCTTTTGTCGCTTGAGACTGATTTACATTTATTCATTCGTGTTGTTTCATAAGGAAATAATTGGATATGATTTAAAAGAGCGGAAGGGAAGACGCAAAGGACGTGAGAAATTGAAAGAGAAAAGAAATGGGACAGAAGGAAGGAGCGCTGAAGGACGCGCAGATAATGTCTGTAGTTTCGCAAACAAACACACCTGCGAACACCTACGAGGACAAAATACAC
The DNA here is from genome assembly GCA_036877585.1 of Botia kubotai. Lineage (NCBI taxonomy): Eukaryota > Metazoa > Chordata > Actinopteri > Cypriniformes > Botiidae > Botia > Botia kubotai. The sequence continues at coordinate 5,453 of JAZGTI010008540.1, read as the reverse complement.
TTCCCAAGGCCACACCTAGAGAAAATGGCGTTTATCGAAACCAAACTCAAACGAGCAACACGAAAATGATATGAGATGAACGATAAAACCGGAAAAGTATTAAACAAGTATTAAACACCAGTCTGGTCATTTGATGACAAACACATTCATTAAAGAAATGTGGAAGAAGTGTTGACACACCACTGGAAAGAAACATTTTGGGACATTTCTGGCATGAGTAGTTGAGACAAGCGCCTTGGTTGAGTGTGTTTATTAGAATAAAACCAAAAGTGAATAGTGTGATTTACAACCCCTAATAATTTGTTGTTTCTTGTGTTTAAATATAGTCTTACCTTGAAGAAATAGCAGAAAGAGTGCGCTTAACATTCTTGACATGTTCTTCGGGGGAAAGGGTGGTCCACCTTGATTAGTTTGTCTCCTTGTTGAACTTGATCAGCGAAGAATCGCAGATACTTGTCCTGTGATTTGGTTGTCCTCGTTCGGTAAGTACTGAAACTTAGTGTTAAGGTGCGCCTCTCTTTATTCAGTGCGTTCCTCTTGGTTTGATTGACAATCCGGCGTCAGAATTCCCTTTAAATCGTATGAAGTCCCTCGAAACTGCGCCGAATGTGAATGAAGATACGTCCTACAGGTGAATAAATATCCAGTAATAAGACAGGCGCTCCGCAGACGGTTCAGTCTCAAACCTGTCGCCGTGCGATCGTTCTCAGTTGAAACTATCACAGAAACTGCGCTCATTGGACATCATCGTATGATGTCAGGCTACGTCACGCTGCTTTTAAAACTACCCAAAATCCACAGGACGAATGGGTACTTTCCTGCATGCAGTGAGGTTTTGACCACTATTTTAACAGTTTCAGACTACGAAACTATTATTTAGCCCCTACCAAGAACAGAACTGTCACAATTATTTAACATATTGATTAGTCTCCAGGATAGCTATTGAAGTGGCAACAACGCAGTGTATACTAGTACAAATATACTAGTACACTCTGAATCGCACGCTGTTCGTCGTGAAATAAAGAATCTCCTAAGTATATATTCTGAAAAAGTTTAAATAAATCTAAAACTCAGCTCAGTTAAAGTTATTGCTCAGTTATTGCAGAATTTCATTAAAAAGGTTCTCTTTTCTTATGCTCAGCTGTAGGTAATTTTGTTTGCTATTTAAATGCAGAGATAATTTCATCCATTATAATGAATTTTATTACGTTGCAAGTGATGCAAAAGAACCCCAAAATATGTATTTTATGTAAGTTTATTTTAAGTTAAGAGTTTAGTTGTGGGTAAACACGGTAATGTCTATCTCAAGCACAAAAAGCTCTAGTGCTCCTCCTGCTGGTAACATTCAGACACTACAACCACAGCCAATTGTGAAACCCTTTATTTGACCTCTATATAAACAAGGGTACTTTCCCATTGCCTTAAAGTTCACATAACCAGCGCAGTACGCATCTTGTATAGCTTCATCTGCAATGAGCCTTAATTGTTGTTTTCAGAAGATATGGTAAGTGGATTGTTTTTCCTGACAAAATGCATTCACATTGAACAACACTGTGTGTCTGAGTGAGATCAGTTCTGAAGTACTAATGGCCAGAAGTGTATGACTCTGTTTCAGTAATCCCATTCAGTGTCATATTCACCACTCCACTAAATTATAACTAAAGCATCTACCTCTTTATCCATTTCCTTCATCTGATTGTGGGCACATGCAGGATGTCACATACGGTACTATGACTTTCATCAGTGGCTTTGGCCTAGTTTGTTCTCTCTGATGTTTCTCTTTCCCTGCTCTCTTATCCCATCCACCATTTCACTTCTCTTCATTCACTTTATCCCCTCTCTTATAAACTCTTTTTCATTCTTTAGCTAGAAGGTAATTAGGAGCTGAGCTGGTAATGGGACTTGGAGGTGCTGATAAGTCTGTTAGCTTTAATTAAAGACATTTACAGGGATGTATAGACATTTAGCCAGAAGTTAAAGACCATTTCTGATTACATCCCTTAATTCTTTTCAATTATGAACTCTTTCTCCCTTTTTTTCTCTTTCACACTCTTTCGTATGATATAGAAAGTTTAGTATAGAATAGCAGAGGACTTGTTGTATTCAAATGTTCCTTGTGAAGGCATAACAGGATTGTTTTTTTTTTTGTGTATGCAGACAGATAAATGCACTGAACATCATTTTAGGGCTGCATATAAATTATTGTGTTCTGTTTTATCAACTTTCATATTCAGAATACTGCTTCTGTTTTGTGCATGACTTGACATTTATTGTGTTTATCAGTTTCTGTCACACGTTTGTTTTCAGCCCTGAGCGTCAGGCTCTTTTCCTGCCTTGTGAATGAGGACAAATGCAAGAAAAGACACATACACAAGTCCTTAAGCTAATACACTGAAAGATACACACATAAGCATAGTTGAATCTAGCCTTCTGTGGGGATCGGTGAATGACTGTTTTATTGCCATTCTGAATATGTCTCTCTAGCAGCTCCATGGGGAATCTTGCTTTCATACTTATTTGTTCTGGTATATGTTTAATCCTTCCGCTCATGGCAGGTAAATTCTATTCTTATATTAATTTTGAAAACCTGAAATCGAACGTTCACAATACTAGTACATTCACAAGCAATTTGGCATCATTAATATGTTCTAAGAAAGGTCGTTTGTTTGTTTAATCTAATATATTGTATTTACGAGCATGTTGCTGTGCTATTTTCGACAGCCACAACTTGAATGTTTCCGACTTCACATTAGACTAAAAGAAAGCTGAAATGATAGTTTAATGTATTACAAATGTAAAAGTATTACAAATTTAATTACATTAGGGACTGAAAGTACTTAAGAATGATTCTCTGTTATCTAAGTGCACCACAGAGGCTCTAAATTGCATTGGGTTTATATTCATAGGCTGATTAACTTTTGATAACTGCAGCTTACACTGTACAATAACTTACTATGAAAGATATTTCTTAACTTTGCTGCCTAACAGGATTTAAAAATTAAATCCAACTCTTCCCATGTAAACCATTTTATATCATACGTTATCTAAATGTTATGCTTGTAATGAAATGAGACTTATTCATAAGGAAATCTGGTCTTTTTAGGTAATGTATGGAATAGTGTGGTTATGGCACATGAGGGTACATCCGTCACCCTTTCCTGCTTAAATTCACCACCTGCATCTCCTGTACTGGTTACCTGGAGGGTGATGTCAGTGGGAGGGGATCACTGGTCATACCTGTTTTCAGTCGTATGCAACCATGGCTGGACATGTGGACGAAACAGAATAGAGTTTGAAGGCAGAACATTTGAGGTGTCTTCAGATGCCTCGCTCACCTTCAAAGCACCATCAGTGTCCGAGATGTATTACTGTGCGATCGAACGTGGCAATAAAAAGCTGCAGGAGAAGACTGTTCTTCTTGCCTTGGTTAAATGTAGAGTTTAAACTAAAAACTGCACCACACAACATTCCTTCAAGTCTCAATGTGTCTGATGTCTCCAAGTAATTTCTCCCTCTCTCTCTTAGTAACAGTCGCTCCCACACCCCCTGTCATGGTGGACAGAACACTGAGACTGACAGCTCAGGTGTCTCCCCCCTCAGTGGCTACCTGGGGAACATGGGTGTCTCCCTCGGGGCAACAGCTATACACTGAGATCTTCCATGCCTCTGGCAGTTTGCTCAGCAAGCTGCCTCGCGTCACAAGTAGAGACAACGGAATCTATACCTGCAGAATCAGTGTCCATGGTAACAGTGACACGTCTGTTTCAGAGCACAGGGTGAATGTGACAGTAAATGGTGAGATTTGAAGATATCTTTTGAAAACACACCGTATAAGTTGTCTAATGAATGCTATCAGTTTAAATGGATTTAAGATTTTGTTGTTGTAGCATTTCCTAATGGCGGCAAGTTAAATCAACCCCTCAGAAAGACAAAAATGAACTGATATTTCATTTAGAAACAGACATGTATACACCTTGTATTATTTTATGCTTTTGTTCATCAGAAAAGGTTCTAAAACTTAAACTAAAGGTGAATCTGAAGCTTGGAATCTTTTATTTTGGCTTTGAAATGTTATTTTAAGCTGCTTTTATAATGAAACCATATTACAGGTGTGAGACTGCAGGGGGGCTGTAAAGAACAGAGAATATCACATCCTCATTATAAACCAGATCCTTTAAAACCCTTTTCTCTCTTTCTCTCTCTCTCTCTGTCCTACTCTTTCTTTCTCTTTTTCAGAGAAGGCTGTGTTTTCTTTTACCGATGTGACACATGGTAATATACTCTATTGTTACTGAAATACTATTATTAAATAGTGTTAAACGTGAACTTCCTTATGTGGCTTTATTCAAGGCAGCTCACTCTAAAATCAACTCAGTTTAAACATTCTCTTTGACAGACCTTTTATTAACTTAGCAGAATGCTAAATTCTGTTGCTAAATTTACATTCTATCTTCCTATTAATGTGCCTTAGTATTTAACCACAACACAACAGCTAAACAATTTGACGAATTTCAATTTACTATTTGACCCAAACAAACACAGTTTGCTCTTCCCAAAGTCTGTCAGCACATGGTTAATAGGGGGTTATTAAATCTAAGAGGAGAATGTTTCTGAAGAGTTTTCTGTGGGCTTAATAACATAATCCCCATTTTCATGCATGTCTTGTTTCTAATATCTCTCCACATGCTTTTGCTCTCAGACTCATAATGTTCTGTTCGCTTGACTGTCTCAAGAACAAAGAATCTGAAGTGACTAGCTGCATAGTGGATTACTATGTGGACTGAATCAGTCTAAATTAATGATATTGTTCATGTATCACAGCCCATTATTTCACTCTATTAGCTTCTAATGCCTTTCTTTTTATGTTCTTTTGCCACCATTATGCACTTTTTCTTATATTGCTTTGTGTGGATTGAGTCTCTCATCTCCTTATACATTTCTTTAGATCTTTCCTATCTTGTGTCCTTTGCAGGACTCTCAAGGTCTTTGGCAGCCGTCTCTCGTTCATCGGTAACTCTAACCTGCCCTCCTGTCCTCGGTGACTATGTGCTGCTCTACTGGGAGTATCCTGATTCAGAAAGAATGGAGCATATATTTCAGTTTGACCGCTGGAGGCGGAGCTACACCAACCAGTCCATACCCCACCTTCATTTGATAGACCCCGCCTCCCTGGCGGCTGCTGGGAACTTCTCCTTCTTGTTAAAGCCCGCCTTGAAGGATGGAGGAATTTATTTGTGTGAGGTCTTCCTGGATGATAAGGCTTTCAGCCAAGCCAACAGCCTGAGTGTTTTACATGGTAAAACTTTCTATTGCACAGCACTTATTAAGAAATATCAAATGAGCAAGAGTGCTGTTGTACTGAAAATCAGTACAGCTGTAATGTGGCTGTGATTTTCAGTATAACAGAATGTTTGGAGTGTGATATGCTTTATATATATATATATATATATATA
>JAZGTI010008539.1:0-13565 GCA_036877585.1 Botia kubotai | reverse complement strand
GCGTATACATTTAGCTCTTCGCTAATCTCTGAAATGGCCTCCACCCAATCACATTGTGATCATTTCCAGCTATTAGCATTTAAAAATAGAACGTCGAAATAAAGTGTTACAAGATCTGACTCTGAGATGAGACCACGGAGTTATTTTTAAACCACACTTTGACCACCGAACCACTAGCAACAAACAGATTGCATCCACAACGCCTTATAACACGATCAACGACAAGTTAGCAAAAATAACGGCGAGAGAGAGACAAAAACACATTTTCAGGGTAAGAGCAGACAATAAAATGACACAAATTCCCCGCGGAAGTGACAGCAAACTGTCACAACACACTAAGTTAAAAAGCCATCGCAAAGAAAACACATGCGCCTGTAAACTGTCACCTTGACTCAGCATGATGCTAGAAATTGAACTAACACCGAGCTGCAGGGTTTATTATAAAGTAAACAATTTCATAATCTACATCATCTTACACCACTAAAACGCCATAATCACTTCTAATAACATTTGTATGACAATGTACAACTTTCATTTGCTGCAAAGCAACTCTGAAATACGTATTGTGAAAAGCGCGATACAAATAAATGTAAATTGAGTTGAATAAACAGGTAACAAAATAACAACCGGGAGCATTTCCAACATCCTTCCTACAGTAAAATGTAAGAATTATAGGAGTTCTGGGGGGGTGGAGTGGTTCTCTCTTTAGCATGAGATAAATGTTTTACATTATAAGGGAGATGAGGCGGTCGAGCCCTGCACTATATTTTCTGGGAAGAGGCTCTGTGCCACAGCTCATACTTAGATATATTAGGTATTTGGGTAATGATCAAAACATTTGGGAATAATTTACCTTCCCCTCAATTTTAGGCAAGATAACATAGTGCTCTTATTCCCTATTAGGAGCATTTATTGGATTTATCAGCATGACTTTGGTGGTAGCACCACGATCAGAGCTGATCTGTTCATTTGCTTATCGTTTTAAAGCAGGGCCCGCCCCCTCACATATGCATATCCTAATATGTGTAACCTCGGTTTGGCATGTAGCAGATGCCTGGAGGTTTTGCCTGCCAATGCGGGTTTGTTGTTGTTGCGTTTCTACTGTTATGTGGATGTAGGAGGAAGAGAGAAAATGGCAACAGGTATTAATGCTGCTGGTTTCATTTCAGACAGTTTCCATGGCAATTGCAGAGAATCCTTCTCAGGTGGAGAGCTAGCGCGCTTGCAGCAATCCAATAACAGGATGAGTTTTTCTAAATGGCCATGGGGGTGAGTGGGAAGGGCAATCACAGTAAACAATGATTTTTCAGTCAGTCTTAGACCTCCATGCTTGAGCTGTTGAGTTTATCTTTGCAGAACTATTGCATAATGCCATTTGCTCAGGGAATTATGGGAGAGAAAAGTGTTGCCATAGGCACAAGTCAATCGCACATACAGGTGACAGTTAGAGAGAACATTAGGAAGCGAAGGTTGTTCTGCAACCTACAGGGTGTTTGTGAAACTGCTCGTGTACCGCAGAAAGTGAGGAGCACGTGTATGAATCAGCCCTGTTTTTACAGACAATAATAAATGTTCAATAATAAACTGTGTGAACTGTGTAATAATTGTAAAATAATTTTACTGTAAATATAAATAGGCTTGTGTTGGAATTTAAGGAAATATTAGACAGAAATATCTTTTAGACCACATTTTTACCTGATGGTGTAAATTTGATATTTAGCTTTTGATGTTTCGATATTATCCGACTTATCAGACAGAAAATGTTTTAGAATCAGGAAAAACATGAATACAAACAAGTCTGAATGTATGAACTCCATTTGAGATTTTAGCAAATAAATCAACGCATATGATAGGAACAAGAAAATGTTGAGCACAGTAGGAATGAACCTTATAATGGTCTTTCCTGATGACAAATACATTTTGCAGAGTAATATTGCCCAGACTGAGTCAATCACTTTGTGCTTTGAATGCACTCCCCCTGGGCATTACATGCGGTACTACATGCTAACATTAATAACAATCATAACTGGAATATTAAAACTGAAAAAACTTAATTGAGGTTCCCAATTCATTATGTGGAAATGACATAAAGATTTGTTCTTGGTAATGAAAAGACATGACATAGTCATCCAAAGACAGTTTACCTTAGTTTATTTGTTTATTTGAATGTGGCACAATGTTAATGTGTCAATGATTTTGGATACTTTCTTAAAGCTCATAAACAAGCCGATATACACAGGCACATGAATTATTTAAAATGTAAAGTAAATCTGATTTCTTCATTCTTTGAAGTAACAGGAGCGGAGTTTTATCCACTAAATAAACTACAGTATTATTCTTGTTTTCCCTTGTTGTTTTTACAGCAGAAAACGTCAGAAGATTTGCCAGCTTATTTATAAGCAGAACGAGTAAATAGTTGTTAGGTGATTTAACATGATACGCGTAACATGTAGCTTAAGCGTTAAAAAATTCTTCCCCTTTAATAGTAAAACAGACTCCAAACAAATAGTTTAGAAAAATGAACAAACTCTTTTTACAACCAGCAAAGCCAACCGTCGTCTCATCCACACACAGAGCTTAGAGGTCGACCCCTCCCCTCAACCAAAGTACTGCACCCTCCTGCCCTCAGCCTTCGGCCTTTGCCAGAACTGTAGCCTAGCAACCAACTCTGGCTGGTGACACATGCAAATGCCTCCCACTTGCCAGTATAGGAGTGAAAGCACAGATGCTCTAATGTGTGAGAGACAAAGTCTAAAAGCGAGGTGCTGCTGTTTGGGCAAAAAGTCACGTTACTCACGAGCCATTTAAAGTGCAGAGTGATTCACACTCTCGACACAGATGGCTGCGACCAGCCTCATTGCTTTGATTCAAAAACTGGGACCTGTGATCCGTCTTGGCTACTTTCATTGCTGGGCTGTTGATCAAGAACCAGCTGTAAAAATCATGCTGATGAGCAGGATCTGGTGCTTAGTTTGTTGTATGCGGTGTTGTTTTAATTATCTTTTGAGTTGATGGCTTAATTCGAAATGATCAGGAGTTTTCTGTGTAGGAATAAAATACATATTAATTAGGCGCACACACATCTACTACCACAGAGCGAGTTTTGAGTTTTAATGGGAAGACCAGATGTTGAAAATTAGAAGCACCAGGCCTCTGATGATGGCTGGGTGTTATTGTGACTGGGTTACAGTGTTTTTGGGTTGCTGCCCAGATAGGGTTAGTTGACGACCTGCACTCTGAGCCTTTGAAAACATGCTGAAAACTCTGCATAACTGCATCTGAGGGTCCAGCTACGGTACGTTATTAGACAAGGCTGAGCAAACTCATCCCTGCTACGCTCAGCGTGTCTTTGGGTTCCCAGTAACAAGGTTATTCCAGGTCACCTTTTCCATGCATCATGACATCATGTCTTAAAGCGCTATGGAAAATAAGGCTGTATTTAATGATCAGATGGAATCGCTTGATGAGAGCTGTACTGTTTTTTGAGTTGATGCATTCCCTATTTAAACGAAGTTTCAAACTCGTTATCCAATAAGCTTTAGTTAGTTTTAGTGGGAGGGATATAGTCATTCTCAACAAACAAATGTCAACAAAAAGTGCTGCTGAGCACGGTGAGAAAATATTGCTGTAAAACAAGCCCTGAATGCGGTACGAGTACCGTGCTCTTGCTCTTTGCCTGGTTACTGGTGTGTCATGGACTCCAGACTGATCCTGTTAACTGGTTTGGCTTCTCTTAGAGCTGGCAGGCAGAAAGAAGCATCGTGAATATTAATTAAGCCATACTGGACTATAGGAGTCACTTGCATAAAATTTAATGAAATCATTCATTTATCACTAACCTGAGGTCAAATGACGAGACATCTACGCTGGAAGTTGTTAGACATGTACAGAGGTGTGCATGTACATGACTACATGTACATGACTACGGTCTGTTGGTATATTTCTTGCACTGTTTAATTGCTCCTCTGAAATGGTACTTTGGTTGTATCTTCGCATAAATTTCAACATAAATTCCAAGTACTGGAAGTCGCCCAACCAGAGGGTTGACTTATTCTTTCTGATGCTCTTTCCACTGATATGAAGGCCCCAAAGACGCTGACTGACGTACCCTGTCTGTCTAGTGGGCATGAAGAGGAACACAAACTCCGGCCATGTGCAAATGAGACTCAAAATCAACCTGCTTGCTAATTTTTTTTAGCAAGGGTTTAGCAATTCTAATTCGTATATCATTAGCATTCTTTCTTTATTGTCACATAATGCAAGAAAACGCGTGTTCACAGGACAGGGGTGTACTGAGCAGCCGAACTGACTGGATTATTCTCTTTGTGTTGATTTTATACTGACATCAGTGGAGAACTTCAGTATATGAACCCTTTGAGGTATAAGCTCAAAACTAAGCCTGCAGGGCTTTTGTGTACAGCAGTTCAACTCTAAATTGCAAGAAAAATTAGGCAGAGTCCTCCACTTACCAAGGAGGAGATGTTGCCATAGAAACGGTCAAGTACTTCAAGGCGTTTTGACAAGGAGAGGCCTTGGGTTTGATTGGCCTGAAGGTCTGACCGCAGGGGAAACAGACCAGAGGCAAATGCGGTACTGCTCGATATTGACCAAATGTAGCCGGAGAGCTAATGCGCTATGTGATCACTTTGCCAAATACGGCTTTATAAATAATATAAGTGAATTTAAAATAGCTCACGTCTGATTTGATGGTCTTTCAGTCTATGCGAATCTATCAGCCCATGCGAATCTATCAGCCCATGTCGGGAGGAGACAGTGCCTGAAAAAGAATCGAATGAGAACAATAATCAACCGATACAAACCGATTTCATTTTTAATCTAAATGAACACCTGCAGATATACTCGGAGAGGATGCGACGTCTGTAAAAATGCGAAGGCAAGTGCATTGCAGCATTGCATTGCAGTCAAACAGAATGGTTTCTTAAGAAGAGAAAAAAACATATAGGATTCAGAAAGGTATAAGGTCTTTAATGTGTTTTTCCCTTGGACTCTGCCTTAGGCAATTTACAGCCAAGAGCAGCCGGGAAAATACCAATGAGCTACGCAGGCCAAAAGTGCAGTTTTTGTTTTCTTTATGTATGCAATGACAATAAGGCAGCAATACAGTCACACCAGAACATACACATGCGCTGAAAAAACGCTCTATGGGCTGTTCACTCATAAACAGCCTCTGCAGACAGAATGTGTGATGCAACATTAAAAATGAAATATTTATCTTTTCCATTCATACAGGAATTATCATATTCCCGATAAGCTGGTTTGCTCAACAGGTCACTGCATTAGCAGATTGGTTCTGAACATCAGCCAGTCGTGTTGTCGTCTTAACACTCTGGTGGAAAAATCAACATACTAACAAGCTGAAAAACACACACACGAAACACACAACCAGCATTTCTGCCTTTCCATTGACAACAATTAAACAGCAGTCAAACAATTAAAACAATTTTTCACCTCTAATTATTGAATTAGTTGTTTCTCAAATTATTTTGGTCAAACAGGATAAGCCCAGAAGACAGAAAACCTACCGCCTTTTGATGCGTGTGCCAATACGACAATTTCCTCACCAGCACGAGCAGGCAATGAAAATAAAGACAAACAGAACTCACAATGGAGAAACAAATAATGTATTTATCTGTGCTTATTACATTAAACTAACGAGCTTAGCAGATTATTCTTATCATTTAAAAAAATACACAAAACAATGTGGTCAGACCAGTGTAAACCTGTGTGCCTACAGCAATGTTCGTTAATCGTTTAATAAAATTAATTAATTTCTGTCAGCCACTGAAGGCCCCCTTTCCTCACATTGGTATATAATCTGTGGCCCTCAACCGTAATGAAAAGGATGATGAGCAATAACGAATTTGCCTTAAGAAATCAAACAAACAAACAAAGATGCAAATACAAAAGCTTGTTTTTTTGGCCCTTGTAAGACTGTGTCTGGTTCCTTTGTACTTATGATGGTCAGTGCTGGGCTACAAGAAACAAATATGACAAGGCAAGAGCAGTGCTATGAAGTTCACTGGCTATAGCTTAAAGATAGTAAACAAACAGCAAAATAAACAACACGACTAAGCTTACAGAATAAATATTTCAAAATTCAGGACTTTCTTAGCCTGCATCCATAAATCCCACACATGTAGAGAAAGTTCCTGATGCTGTAGTGATCTGAGCTGCAGGTCAGTTGTAGATCAGTGGTTTTCTATTTATTACCCAGTTCACATACTCAGCGTGGCTCCACGCAGCTTTACTATCATTCACAGGCTGGAAGGCATGTGGGTTAGTACACTTAATCATAATGTAGATTTCTATTGACTTCACTGTTGACATTAGAGCTGCGGCAATGCAAATGAGAAGTTTTTAAAATATGGCGCTTGCCATTTAAAGGGTCTCGGCGTTATGGCGACAACAACAAACCGCTTGTAAATTAATTAAGCTGTTGTTTGTGTTGTTTAATATACTCCGTTATTTGTATATAACATAAAACCAACATATCATGTTTACCGCAGCATTATATCAGATCGTCAAATAGCTAAACAGCCTTGATTTTGTTTTTTTAAGGATCAACTAACGTTGCTCAGGCTAAACAGTGGATCACTTCTGCCCCCTGGTGTCAAGAATAGGTAAAGCAACTAACAAGGTCACTCAAAACAGCTTATTAAGAAATTAAATATGAAGTTAAAATGAATTGACATAGATATTGAATTACATCAGTAAAGCACCAGATACAAGATAGGTGCTAGGTGACTGTATAGGGGAATCACTTCTGAATGTTTAAATGTCAGATTATAACTTCTGAATATCATGACAACGTTTGTCAACGTCTGAATCTAAGGACAATGTGGTCTTAAATGTGGGTGCTGAAAACACACAAGTCATCACTGCTGTTTAGAGTCGCTTCCTTACCAAAATCATGTTTTCTGAAAACAAAGTAAAGATTCTAGATTATGTCTTAATTTTCAGTATAAATGTCTTGCTTAAACACTGGCAGGCAACAGTCGTATAATATTGCTGCTCCCAAACCCCGTTATTGTCATCAATTTAAATATCAACACTTTGCCATTTGTGTTTATTTTCCTTTATTTTTAATTTTACAGATAAAATAAAACAAAAAAAACTTTAAAAAATGATAGATTATATATAAAGACATGTCTTTGCTTTATATTAAATATAGAAAGCAAAGACAACATAAATTTGAACTTTGCACAAAACTGATGGACAAAATTCACAACATTTTCAAAAAAAAAAAACTAAACTGCAGTAACGTTTGCATGTTCACTTTAACAGAGATACATAAAATTACCAATTAAATCTACACAAATATTGTGCTTGCTTAAAAAACAATAAATATAGTAAAACTCTACAATTTTAACAAGTCTAGCTACTGTAGTTCTAATATGGAAGTAGAATAAAAAACAATCATTATCATTTATTCTTTAGAGGCGTGAGCAGATGTTTATGAATAAAAAGTGCTGCTTATGAACTAAACACAGGATTTCATTGTTGCAGTCCAAGCATACCTGCCTCAGTTCAGATAATTAACTAATTAACACTGCTTTAGAAAATGTACCATCCCAGTCATAGAACTCAGGTGATTGACAGCTGCGAATTCTAAAAACATCGTCCCGTTTCATGTTTTTAATAACACGGTATCAGAATTATTCATGCTATTATTCATATTCATTGCTATTAAAAAGAAATTTAAATTCATTTTCTGTCATGCCAGCTTTAACAATTTTACCTTGACATTTCTAATTTAGTGAGTAAAAAATATTCAGGAGATGCTCCTCATAACTTCACTGTCCCTGCAGAGCGATGAGAATGCATTTTTTAAAGTGTCTGTTTCTTGCACTCGAATCAATGAAGGTCTTTCCACAGTTCTGACAGATGTGAGGTCTCTCTCCAGTGTGAATTCTGACATGTGTGTTAAGATGACTAGATTGTCGAAAGTTTTTACCACAAAAGCTGCAATGGTACGGTTTCTCTCCAGAGTGAACCCGCAGGTGAATTTTTAACAATCCTGATGAGCTGAACCTCCTGTGGCACACGACACAAAAATATTCCCCTGTACCGTAAGCGCTTCCGTGCATATCGTTATGAGCGTGGTAATTTTCAGACAGTTCCTCTTCATGCTGAATGTTATCCAAACAAATATCAGCTAGATTCGTCTTGGGCTCTAAAGAACAAAATTTACAGATTCACACTTACATTTTATTTTAATTTGAATATTTTATTTTTGTAAACAATTATAGTTTTAATAAAAGCAAAGATCATTTAAATGTCCTCACGTGTTTGAGGGTGTTGTTCTTTATCTAATGCCACTTCCTGTGTCTGATCTTGAGTGTGTCTCATCTTCTTTACTTTGTTCATTCCCTCATTTTCAAAGTCATTCCTCCAGTTTCCCTCCCGCTGTGTGTGCAATTTACTTGTGGAAATAAAGAATACAAATGACTTCAGCCTTTTAAATGAAAACAGTAAGAGCATTTAGCATTTACACGTTCGTTGATGAGCATGAATCAGCAACATCTAATTTAACAATTTCAGCCGTGCAAGCTTGACGTAAAAACATGCTATAGTTATAATACTGCCTGTTTTAAAACAGTAAACAATCTCAGGGAAAAACTGTAGGCCTATTTATTATGGGTGATTCTCACAAACACATCCAAGTCATGTCGGATTTCAAATGATTTTAACACTCTTACAGAATAAAATATTTTTATTTTTAAATATGAAAGGTTTTACACAGAAACAAACATTTTAAAGCTTGTATGTTCACATGCACCAGTATCATTAAAGTATTTTTGTAAAATTAACGTCTAATAAAAGCACACAGCATATAATTTCCTTTTATATCATTAATCAAATTATTTTTAAGTAGAAGCGAATGGGTTTGATTTCACTCACACTGCAAGAAGGAGCAAGAGTACGGCGTGGAACTGCTTTTTTAATCAGTTTTTTATTTTAAAAAATCAGAAAGAACATAAAATTCATAAAGCGCCGACCAGTTTGTGTAATTAAACGTTACGTGATTATACACAGATGTGGTGACACCGTTTGTTTCTGCTATAAACTACATGCGGTTCATTTGTCAGAATATACACCTTTTGGGAATATTTATGTTTATTAACTTTGAAGCACTTTTATCCACGACACAGAGCATTATTAAGACTAAACCACATGAATGTGTTGAGTACAGATGTCAGGCATTGACTTTTGTATAATGTCATCGTCTTTTTTTAATGTTGTCTAAAACATCCTGATAGGATTTCCTTCTCCTGTAATTGGCAGAATTCTCCCTCCATCGTTTCTGTTGCCTTCTCAAGTCTAATGGACTCAGATCTTTAGCGGACTTCACTTTCCCCTGAGATTTTCGCCTTTGATATCTACGAAAACGAAAATATCAGCAAGTCAGCACAACATCTAAAGATTCTGATCACCACAATGAGGTATTATACATGCACTGTACTGTAACAATGTATGTCAGCCTCAAATGCAGTGGTTCTCAAAGTGAGGCCTGGAGACGAGGCAGGAGGCTGCATTGGCCCACTTCAGAATCAGAATCAAACTCATTGTATTGATGATACACTAGAATCTGCTTCTGTCGATAGTGGCTAAAATTGGGTCTGTTTTTGACACAAGCTACTGTGTGGCCTTGGCAGACACATTCTGCTCATCCTCTCATCTATCTCCTTTTGTATTCCTTGGAAAAAAGTCAGTCATACGGGGTGTGGATCAATATGAGATGATGAGAAAATGATGACAGAAATGTCTAACGAACTAAGCCTTCAATATTGCTCCTGCAAAGTGTATTTTGCAACTCAAAAAGCATAATGAAGTATATAAATAACAGAGCAGGTACTGTTTTTTTTCAAAGAAATCTTTTGTCAAAAATGACCATTATTTAGCAGTACAATGTGCCAGCTGGCATCTGGCGACACTGATTAGCATACATAGAACAATGACTTCTGATTGGGGGGACAGTTTTTTTTAAAGGGGTTGACAAAAAAAACTGAGAACCACTGCAATACACATTCATGTACTACTTATACATGATCTGTAACTTGGTAATAATGAATCTAATCTACTCCTGACAGTTTCCTCATGAAAGCTGAAGTATACCTCTCTCTCTCTTTTCTCCTGTACGCCTCTAGAAGGTCAGGACTTCCGTAAACTTTCAGCTTGTGCTTTAGACATCTAGCTTTCGCCGCTGCTTTCTTTCGCTCTTGACTGGCCAATCTAAACGACAAGAACAGTTTTACCTCACAAATGAGCTACCGTAAACAATAAGTATATTTCTTAAGCACTTGGGCTTTAGCCTCGCTAAGGGGGCGTCCCACCAGCCGACTCTAATCGGTCAGGGTGTGTCACACTCACTATTTTTCGCTGAAATCCCGCCCTCTTCAGTTGAAGGTCTGTCACACTCAGGTTAAGAATGGAGGAATGTGTGTGATTTTGTTTGTCGCTTTGGGGTTCTTTGGGGTTGTAGCATAACCCCAGAAAATTCTTGGATACACACTCATCAACATGCAAAACAGTTCAGTTTGCAGTATAATGTATAGCTGCGGTTTGTTGAGAATAAAGTAACCAAAGAGAAACTGCTTGTCATATTCAGAGCATCTCATTGGTCAATTCATAAGCCATGAAGGAGGGAAAAATAAACATGCTGGGTGTCATCACAGCAGGGCTCAAAGAGATGAGACATGCAGTCTATAATAATATGAAGCTACTAAAGTACTTAAAAATAAATGAGAGGAAACAATAAGATCGCCTCTCACCAACACCAACAAGATTATATTTACAATACAGCCCAGCCACTTGACCCCACTGCTTCAATATATGATGTAATGCATTATTCAATATATTATTCAATCTATTCCATTTAAATAAGGCTGTGTTT
Source organism: Botia kubotai (assembly GCA_036877585.1). NCBI lineage: Eukaryota > Metazoa > Chordata > Actinopteri > Cypriniformes > Botiidae > Botia > Botia kubotai. The sequence goes on along the minus strand of JAZGTI010008539.1, from coordinate 2,650 downwards.
AAAATATTAACATCATTGCTTTTATATCCTCGCCACTATAAAACAGCCCTTTCATTACCACTACAGGTCATTCGAATAGAACCTCAGACCTACATAAGTGCTGACAGCTAACACTAACAGGCTGTAATGTTTACTCACATCAATTCTTCAATGTTTTATGTTATTACAATTAAGCAATATTTTATATAATGTCACCTTGATGCAAACCATGTGTCTATTCTGAATGTTCTGCCTCAAATGATGCATTGTGGGTAATTAACCTTGTATTTAAAATGACAGAGCCACTACAGACATATAAACATATATTGCGCAAATCACACCAGACAAATTACAGTAGCGCAAGTACTTTGAAGTATTTAGTATTTTAGTAGTCAAGTATTTAGAAAAATAAAGCCAAAAAAAAAATCACTGGTCCTACAACAGTCGTTTAGTGTGTAAAATAAGATTTGATATTATTAATACTATTATTATTATTAAGGTATAATTTGATTGTACATGTTCTGATATGTTTTGAGAATCACCCAGGATAACAACAAATCAAAAGAAACAGATTTAAACCAAGTTTTTTTAAGAATATTTTTTAGTATTTTTGGAGACACTTGATTTAGCTTTAAAGTATTTATAATTAGTTCTGTGTGAAGCAGTTAAATATCGGATGGTGTTTATTCAACATTACACTGCCAGCTTTGCTAACCTATGACTCAATTTTTAGCCCTTTCTCACAGGTAAAGATAAAAATCAGCGCAGATGAACGTTTACACAAACATTAAAGAATCTAAAAAAACTACCTGTCTCTTATCTGGGCCAGTTCCATCATATGCTGTGTCAACATCTCTTGGTTTCTGAGAGGCAGCTGTAAAACAATGACATCAGGACACTTTTATGAACACAGAGCGTCATCTATAAAATGACATACTGTAGGACTACAGTACTATTTCATGGTGACTTACATTAAATGCTTGTGTCTTTTGTGCAGGAGGGTCGATGTGGATGCTTTTTGCTTTGTTGCTGCTGGGCGCATCACTCGCTCCTGGATCGTCTGAGCTGTGTCTCATGAAGTGCTGCGCCTGACAGGCGTTTGTTTCAGTTTTAAGGCCGGGTTCATTTTTAATCTCAGCCGGCGGGCAAATGAAGGGAAAATCATTCTCACTGTTTTCCAGCATCTGAGTGTCAGTGTCTTTGCTGGCCATCTGATCATGGTCAGTGTCCACGCACGACAATAAAGACGTGGACTCATTACACATAGACATCTGGACTGCATTCTCCCCCTGCTGTGTATACACCTCTAGTTTCATATGGACCTCTGTGTCTTTCTCGTCTGGTTCAGACGTCCATTGCTCCTCTAGGAAGGTCTGCGTGTCTCGAGTCTCAAAAGAGCAGGACTGCGTTTCTATAATGCAAAGAAACGCAATTTAGAAATACTGTTCTCCATATAATTATTACGTACAAGAGTACGTACACCTGTGTATACACTATCGGTGCAAACTGTTCTGTTATCAGTAAATCAGCAAAACAGACGGAAAAAATGAAGCCAGTCGAGTAATACGACAATCTCTTAAAGAGACGAGATACGGACATGAGTTACAAAGAAAGCTGCATAACAAAATAAAACATACGGGAGAATAACTCGACTGGCATTATTGTTGTACACTGTACTGGTATGATCGAAATATATCAATAAGGTGTTAAATGAAATGTATACCGTTAACTGTTAGAGCCAGTGGCGATATTAGAAAGCTAAAGATAAACAGTGATGACTTTGACGTGAATACTCTGAATACGTCGAGATTGTGGTATAAGTTCTGCAGGTTTAATAGACTCACCAGAGTCGAGCTGAAGTCCTGCCTGCTCCAGTCTCCTCCTCAGCAGATCAATCTCCTGTCTGGAGCGACACAGCTCCTCATTGTAGTCTGAGAATATGTCTTCCACAGCCTTAAATATTTCCTGGGCAGCTAAAGTTAACCGTTCTGTCAGAAAAACGCTTAACACCTGCATTTTAGACATCGTTTAATGTTACAACGCGACTGCAGCGTCTACCTGTTTTTACATCCATAACAGATATTCCTCCTCTATTGTTTTGTCTGCGTTCTTCTCGTCGCGCTCTAAAATGGTCAGCGCCACCTTCTGGCCTGGATGTGCGCTGTTTATATGTAATATAATCTTATAATCGATTTTTACCTTATAACAATAATAACTATATTACATGTCTTACTGTAGCTGCTGTAAAACTTCACTTAATGAATATGGGATCTCGTTTAAACAGCGAGACAAGCTTTCACATACATTCTGCCATGTCGTTTATTTTTATTATAGTATTTTGTTTATGTTCTGCCAAGGAAGAGTTATAGGGTTTGATGGCCACTGGAATTTGTAAACAAGAAACAACTGGAACAGATTCCTGTAATTCATTTAATTACCAGTCAGAATCATTGAATGACACAGTAGATTCTCACTTCGGACAGTCTAAGGCTTTTTATTTAATTAACAGACAAACTCCACATCGCCTCTCTCCTCTTAACACACGCCTTTTACAACTTTGGTAACATCAGCCTGGGCTCTCGAATACAACAAATTGCATGTTAGTTTAGGATGCTATTCCTATATTCATTTCTGGATATACACTGCACTGAGGCAATCACATCATTTAGAA
>JAZGTI010008538.1:0-20021 GCA_036877585.1 Botia kubotai | reverse complement strand
TCTTTTCTTTTAATTCCAGCTGAAAAACATACTGGAATTACAAATAAATATATAGTGGCCATCTCATACAAACAGGATAAATAACTACTGTAATAGAACAGATACGTTACGTAAATGTAATATGTCTTTAGCTCTTGAACCAGACATGAGAAACAGCCTGTTGGTTATTCTTGTGTTGTCAACTTTCACTTGATCAAATGTTTATTCTCTCATTCTCTGTGTGAAGACATGAAAAACATGCTTTATTTGTTGAATACCTTTGAAACACAATTTGGAGTCAAATCAGTGTTTCTCTACTTTGCTATTTGCATCAAACTGATGAGAGCCCAGCGAGAGATTCACCCTCCTCTGATCAGACAGCTTTACAGAATTACAATGTGTTTGAACTGCAATCAACAGACAGACTGAGAAAGACAGGCACGTCTCACTCTTCTGTGACCTGCCCTGTATCATAACAGAGAGCAAGAGAGTTTAACATGCTCAGCTGTTAACATAAGCGTTTGTTAACCAGTCAGACAACTGCGTCTAAAGTTCCTCTCCACCACACACACGTTTTTAAAAACTGACAACAGTGCAACACTCATTGTGCCGGTCCAATAGAAATATGTTCTGTGAATGAAGAACTTATTCATAATAATAATAATAAGCCTAATTTACAGGGGAAATTTGTCAATGGTTTAATCGTTAAATTGTTAAATCGTGTTTAAGCTAAAAACACAATGATGTCATTTAAATACAGTTAATATTCGGTTAATAAATATTCCAACATTTTTACCACAACAAGGTTTTGTGTGCTGAAATTCTGCATGAATTTCTAATAAACTGTCTATTGAACCAGTTTCTTTAGCTCAGAAACTCGCTGTCCCAGATCCTGGAAATCATGTCCTTTACTCTTTCAAACATTCTCCAACTTCTCTCTTGAAACATGATTTTATACAGTGTCTGTACACCTGGCAAATGTGCTTGTGTAATTTGTACTTCAAAGCAGCTCTTCTGAGTCGGACCTTCTCCCCGGACGCCTCTGGCAGGCTCTCGCTGGCGATACAGGGACTTTTATTCTGAGTGAATATACTGAGGAAATCAGTTTGTAACAGGCTTAGCTACACTGAAAATGAACAAATTACTCTGAACTGGCAAACAATGAAGCAGCTAAATGAAACCATAGCAATCCTCGTCTCTCTGAGGCAGCTGAGGTGATTTTTAACAGCACACTGCTGGATGAGAGCGTCACAGGGCTTAGATAACTGTAAAATTACTGTTTCATAGAAATGACATAACATAAACACAGGGTACAGCATATCATACATGGCTTGAGTTGCTCCTAGAAAACAAGGAGTCACACTAATTACGCTATTAAATCAATTCATATTAAACGTGTAGATTTTCTTAAAGGGACAGTTCAACTTACAATGACCATTCTGTTATTAACAAAAGGAAATAAGCAGGAGGTTATGTAGCATGTTGACATGATTTGATTTGTTATTTCCTCTCCACCATAGGTCTCAAATCACAGGTCAAGATTTTCCTAAAATAAAGACACTTTCAATATTGGACTTCATTATTTTATGAAGCTTGAGAAGAGTGTCATAATCCACTGCTCAAAACCTACAACAATAGTTTTTAAAAAATGTGATGTCACACAGGTTTAAATGGAACAAGAGTGAGTAAATAACTGCATTTTCATTTAAGCAGCACAGAAGATTATCAGTGAATAATCATTAGTAATAATCTGAACAATCTTCTAAACTTCTGTTTGTGTTCCAGAGAAGTAAACGTGTGTTAATTATGAGTCAATTATAATAGAATTTGTAGTTTTGCGTGAACTGTGCCTTTAATTATCCACTGACTGTTTTGGCCTCTGTCTCTGTGTTGTCATCACTGTGTAGAACTATGTGCCAACAGCAAATACATGATCTTTCTTGCAAAACAGTATGTCTGAGAAACATGCCCAGAACATGCAGAAGTAATGAGCTCCGTGTATCAGCATGATCGTTCCAAATGTAGTTTCAGCTCATCCAGACATGCAGCCGAAAGTCTTTTTAGAGTGTTTCTATGTTTGCATAGTCAGTGACTGACACAACCAGAAATATCTGCAACAGTAGGTGGAGTAACCCTCTGAATAAAGCTGATTAACCCTTTAATCCCCAGATTTTTCCCAAAGAAATCCCAATTAGATTTTCAGTCCAATTTGTACATGAACACACTGTGCAGTTTATTGGTATTTTGGGGTTATGATTGATGGAAAAATAAATATAGGGAAATAAAAGTATAATATAATAAAGGTGTATTTTTTCAGTTTATTTAAACTTCAGTAGTGAGTACAAATTCCTCCTGTACTGTAGAAACCTACAAAAAAACTCTTTCTGTACATTTCTGAGTGAACACGCACCACAAAACACATTATCCATTAATCAATGTAGCTGCTCAACAGTCACCCAAAAAATATAAAAACAAAAAACTGTTAAATCAACCATCTGCTGGAAAACAAGAATAAGCATTTAGTACAAATTAAATGACAAAATTCAGCTGAATCGCCTGAACTTGAACCGGTTCAGCAGGCCTTCGGTAGGTTCAGCAGGTCTTCGGTAGGTTCAGCAGGCCTTCGGTAGGTTCAGCAGGCCTTCGGTAGGTTCAGCAGGCCTTCGGTAGGTTCAGCAGGTCTTGGGTAGGTTCAGCAGGTCTTCGGTAGGTTCAGCAGGCCTTCGGTAGGTTCAGCAGGTCTTCGGTAGGTTCAGCAGGCCTTCGGTAGGTTCAGCAGGTCTTCGGTAGGTTCAGCAGGCCTTGCATACTGTCCTGCACACCCTGCTTGAACTTCAAAGCTGATTGTATAATTGGAGTTAGACGGCCAGTGGATTTTTGGAGCAGCTTGCCACAAACCCTCATAAGAGAGTTGCATAAGAGTGAGGCAGAGATGAATTCAGGTTGAGGGGTAGCAGGGCAGAGCCTGCATGCTTGTATGGGTGTAATAAGACACCCTGGAGTGTCACATGGAGAGGTTCTGATGGTCTCGGTGAGGTCCTGCTGGATTAACCGTGTTCCTGTGCCTCGGTCTGGACATACTAGATTATGTTTACACAAACACTGGGGCCGTTCTGCTCTGACGGACTCTGTTCCTGAATACATTGTGCGTGGTTCCAAAAATAAAATGCAATAACTGGCCTCTCACACACTGCAGTGTTGTGTTTTGGTGACGTCAACGTAATTCTTTGCTTAGAGATAATGGATTTGCAAAAACAGTTCAAGCCCAACAGAACAACAGCGTCACCCAGTGGAGTTAATTCTACTCTTTGCATCTTGATTCAAACATGGAGGTTTCAAGACTGTACATAAAAAGCAAACGTTACTTGCCGACGCTTATCTGCATTTCTGTAGTCACAGTGATAAAGCGTCACCAGTAAAGCTCTACTGGAAGCGTTTATCCGCCACTGTAGCCAATGAAACACAGTTACAACTTCGACAAAGTGAACTTATGGTGTCTCAAAGAGTGAACATACCATATGACAAATACCAGATAATGCATGTCAGTTACAAATTCATATCTGTATTATTTACCATGGCTTTAAATGATTTTATGATGAATTGGATTTGAACTGGAGTGAACGATCACTATTAAAGGAATACAAGTCCTGCAACGCTAGAGGTCGTAAACAATACTCTGTGCAATGCTGACACCTGCTGATCTGTTTCGAGTACTGCAGAAAACTGTATGGGACAACATTTGACAGGGTTCTGAATGAAACTTTATTTAATCATTAATTTGTTTTAATAATTATTATTGCTATTAAGAGCAAGATGTTTGTTTACAGGACATTGTCTTGGAGAAGTGAAGGGAAGCGAGAGCTGATTAAAACAAATGACACCAGAGGTTATGCGGTTAGCTGTCATAATACTGTAACAATACTTATAACAACATTAATGCAATTTAATGCATTAATCTTACAGTGTCCATATCAGTGCATGATACATGCACAACTCACTGTACTATCTCACTGTAAAGAAGAAACAGTTTCAATAACAAAAAAAGATTATTTAAAAACCTGATGTGAGTCAAGCAGAAATGTCTTCCTGGTCAAAGAGTTCTCGCACCAGTACAAATGTAAGAGGCCAGTGAGGGAAAAAGGGAGAGAAAGCAGCATTCATTCTCCATTAATACTGACACGCAAGCATGAGTGTTAGATTGACTTCTAGTTTACTTGCAGCTGACACAGGTAGAGAATGCTAATATATCAAAGATGTTTAAGGGTTCGTTTTATAGGTTTACGTTAAGCATTTTCTGAATAAATGACCAAAACCCAAAAAGTATTTATCAATTATCCCTGCATCTGTACACAACGCCCATCTGTTTAAATATGGAGGAACTTTATTAGATCCCCATCTAATACATTTATAGTTAAGGTTAGTCTCGGATTTGTCTATACATTTAATAACCATTAGTTCATGTATTAGTTTAGCTGTGGTACACGATTATTTGCACCCCTCCAGTGTGTGTTCCCAGAATTGGTCAAATGTAACATAACTAGTGTGACTAGTGTAGAAACTGTTAAAACATAGTGTCGCATTTGTCTCTGGTTTTCTTTACACAACAGGAAGCATCAGGCTGAAACACAAAGATCACCAGGACTTGTCAACTCAACAGGAAACAGACATTAACAGAGATCAGAGCAGTGAAAAATGTTTAACACTTGAATGTAAAACAACAGGAAGGAACTATCTAAAAATCATGAATACATGGGCAAATATGCTGTGCTGTGCATACTAAGTTTTTCTCTCTGGCCAAAATATGCTGGTTCTGATGCCAAACAAGTAAATAAATACAATTACAATTTTTTGAACAGACTCCATAATGTTATTTGGGGTAACATTTTTGGTGCATATCCCACTGTGTAAAACAACATTACTTCTGTTGTAATTATGGCTCCACATCTCATTGAAACCAGTCCTGTTTCCTAATTATCAAACAATTATGTCATTTTTTACTAGCAAGCCAAAATTAAAAAGCCACTAAAATGCTGTTCATAAGGTATTTTTGTGTATTACCTTGGCCAGCATCTGCTTTATGATTGGATGTTCAACGCAGGAGCGTCGCTGTGGGTCTCTGGTGTCTGTGGGGGCCAGATTGAAGTAACAGAACAGGAAGCACCAGCTTAAATTCATTGAACAAGCTTTACATAACTCAGCACACACTTGGCAGATCAGAGACGTGTGTGAGGTTTCCATTAATCTGAACTGGAATGGTACACATAGTGCCATAAATTGTCTTTTATGATGCCAGGAGGATTTGCAGCTACAATGAACCCTCTCTGCACTGCAGTATTTACAACAGGAACAGTTACAGGGCTATGGGAAGCCTATATGTTTCCTTTGGGTGAGGGAAGGTATTCCCTGCTCCATCTGAAGTTATTACCCACCTGAAAACTACAGGCCATTCCAGGACACATCACATGTCTCTTCTGATGTATGGCCGTAAACTTTCCCTCGCAGGCAGTTTTGTGATTAAAATACATGTTAAACGTGTGCGTATAAATGACAATGAACAAATGGATTCAGACCTTACCTCACCCTCAATCCATCTAATAAAAAACAGCAAAAAATGAGTCTCAACTTTGACATTTTTCTACTCTGCCACTCCTTGCCTCTAAGGTCAGGTTTGCTTTCTACCGCCTGCGGCAGGCATCTTTTGAAGCCCACCCTGAAAACTATAAGGAAACCATCTGTTAGGACATTAGATCTCTGGCAGAGAAGTCCCAAATGTTCAAACCTCATATCCAAACAGTTCTTCATCTCCCAGCTCCCCCCTTAACTCAGCATGGCCCTCTGTCTGAGGGCCGTGTGTGATCGTCTGCTGGAATGAACTGAGGGGCCCTTCTCTGCCTGGGACAGCAAAGCTTCAGCTCTCCCTCTCGGTGTAGATAAGGTCATGGCTTCTTCGTTTTTAGATACATTTTTACGACGCTTTAAAAAGTATTGTAGTCCTTTAATAGAAGATTTACGACAGAACATTTTTAATCATTTCTATGTTGATAAAAACAGGTATTTGGTGTTCCTGTAGTTTTTATTGATAACAAAAATGTGACACAGTTGTAGGATAAACGTTACAGTGAAATGTTGCTGATTCATTCATTTTGTGAATGCTGTGTCAGTGCTGGAGTTCTGATTCATTTAAGCTGTTGGTTAAGAAAATATTAAAATACTTGCATAACTGGTGTAGCTACTGTTAGAAAAGCAGAAGAATACTGAGGTTCAAATCTTTATTTTGGTGTCATTTCACAAAGCAAATCATTACAGACACTGAACCAGAAAGATTACAAAAAGAGAACTGTAAAAATATGTACGTGCTCATAAAAAATGCAAACAGCTCATTGGTTCATCACAGGGAATGTTCATCAAAAAAAAAGAAAAATTCAAAATAAATAGGTTTAAAATAATGACGTTCTGTTCTAAATCATATACACTTGAGATTCTCTACACAAAGTAAAGCTTCAAAGAAAAGACAGACAGATTCTTTCTCCTGTTGCAGCCGAGCTTATATTTAATATTATACAACTTACTTAAATGCGTGAAGCTGATTTATTATAATACAATGTACTTGTCATTTCATTAATCAGCAATTTTTCACTGGAGTTCTGATAAGCAGAGAGTGAGGTGCAAGTTAATTAAAAACTACAACTAATTTTATATTACGTAAATAAAAATTATGAGACAGCATTACAAAAATGTGCCAAAAAATGATGACCAGTGCAGAACATTACATGTGTAGAGTAGACATGGAGCTCTGTTTGAAGTCAGGAATGTAAGTGCTCTGGCATAACAGATGGATTCGATTAATGCATCCTATGACCACAAATATGATCCTTTACATTAACATAAGGGATACAGTAAAGACAACCCTAATAAAAATCATCATAGTTAATATTGCTCAATTTTGTGTGGATACAAGAACTGTTCATGAATGACCAATTCTTATAATAAACATATCAAAACAATGGCACAATGATTTAATCATCAGTTTATATTACTCTCTAGCTCATGAAAATGACATCAGCGCTGTGAGTGTTGTGTTGTGTGACTGTCTATTGAATGAACTCTTTCAAGAGGTCACAGGTGTTTTTATTGATGACCTCACGCAGTTTTCGGACACGTCTGATGCTGGAAAGGGTGATGAAGCTGTCGGGCTGCAGGACGGCCATACCACTGTTCACTTCACCCATGATGATGATCTGACCATCAGCAGTGGTGACGTTAGGACACGGGCAGGTCCAGTCCATGTTCTGCAATGTCACTTCCAGGGGCTCCTTCCCAAAGAACTTCAGCCCCATTTTCTCATCCTTCAGGATCTCCTCCACTGTGACGAGAGCACGTCCAGAGTCCTGGTCCTCCGTCAGCTCCGTCATGCGGCCCAGAATCACAAAATCGCTCTTGCAGAAACTGGTCACCATCTTGTGCCGTGGCTTGCAAGGTTTGCACTGATGGTTCTTGGGAAATGGACAGGCGTCTTCGCAGGCTTCTTTGGTCTTAAAGTTGTTCTCGTTGCCTTTACAGCCGCCATAAATGAAGGGCTGGCACTGGCGCTGAGAGCCGCTGTAGGCCCATCGCGGTTCGTACGCCTTGCAGGGCCCCTGATAGCTGGGAAGGTTACAGGGGGCAGCGAGTTCCTCGCCGCATGCTGACGCGCATGCCTCATATGTGTCAAAGTGATTCTGGTTTTTGTTGCAGTTGCCGTAAGTAAAGGTGATGCAGGTGTTCCTCTGGGGCTCATAAAACCAGCTCAGCTTCTCTTCTCCACAGTCATCGCTGTCAGGCATCTTGAGACAGTCCTCAGCTGGGAAGCTTGTGGAGTTCTCTTTTAGAACTGGATCTCTCTGAACTACAGAGAGTGGAAAGTGAGCCTGGATGGAGCCTCCGGTGTTGGTGGCAGTGCAGGTGTAGATACCCGCGTCTTGCGGTTGGGCGTTGTAAATAACCAGCTGACCAATATTGGTGACAACCACATTTCCAAGTACGTGGTTGGGTTTGATGACCACGTTGCCTTGACCCTCCAGCTGCTTCTCCCAGGTTATCTCAGGCTTTGGCCGGCCGGCAACTTCACAAAGGAAGCTGGCCGTCTCACCAGCTAACACAGACTGTTGTGAGGGATTGCCCACCATGAGAGGAGCGTGCACGTCTGCCGGGGTGGTGCGCTGCAGGGCTGTGGTGGGGAGGGCAGTGGTGCCTGCAGGCAGAGGGCTGGTGTTGGCCCTGGTGAGATGGAACCTGCATGTTACTACAGACAAGGAGATGCCTTTGGAACAGGCTTCTGCATCCATGTAGCACTTGTTGTAATAGGTCATGCCGTCAGAGGCACAGGTGAAGTTTGGTTCTCTCTCACAGCGGTCTCGACACTTGCACACAGGCTGTCCTTCCCAGATGGCACACTCTGAGCCCTGCTGAGTGCACATGAACTTGTCACAGGTTGCCTCCTGTGGCACACTCGCAGGCCCTTTCTTTCCTGTGACATCCATGTGACGGGCTGCCACACAGCTTCTATTTCCACAAACATTGGCACAGCATTTTTCAAACGTTTCACACTCCTGAAGAACAAAGAGTGAATACATAATGTTACAGATTAAAAATGCGCCATAAATGTACTTAAATTCTATCAACTTTTCTCTATAAACTATAATCATTGGTGCTTGTTATAATAAAATGACTGACAGCTACTCAAGACGAGGTATGTAATGCAAACGACATACTGCGCACATGCAAACAAATATAAAAAGGGTTAAATTTTCATAACGTTTTCCATTGAAAATGATGGTAATGAAATGGCAAACCTGATCAGATTCACACTCCCGCGTGCAGGTGCTCATTGCATCAACCCACAGGTTTGGATTCATGTCGTTTGGACAAATCCCTGCGTGGGAATATGCGGCTCTTTGCAAACTCATGGCTTTAACGCATTGCCTGTCCAAGAACAGAAACAAAACCTGTCCCGCCACGAACCAGATCCAGCGAGGAAACAGCATCCACCACATGTTGCTCGGCACAGTAAAACTACTAGTTACTGTAGCGAACCTAATGTTATTGAAATAGCTGAGCCAAATGGGACACCGCGAGGTCCAAAGCAGAAGACAAACTATTCTAGATACTGTGAAAACTGTGTGTGGCGAGTGAGTTTCAATCTCAGTATATATATAACAATCTCTAATAGTTTTCAGTTCTTCAGTAACTGCGGCTATTTCCCTCACCACCAAACTCGCCCTTACGCGCAGATGACACTTATGAATTACTCTGGTTCTGGAGAGAGGATTAAAAACATCTGCCCACAGTTGGGCTGGTACTGGAACACCTGCCTCTCTTTAAAAGTATTGTAGCTTGATTTAACCCTTTATCCTCGGAATGCGCGCACCCGACGCGCCGCGAGCGCTCGTAACGGGTTGCGCTTCACTATATCTGGCGCCCGTCCACTGTGCACTGTTTGGACATATATTACTGTCAGTGATAATTACTGTTTTACATTCATGAATTTAATATGTTGGACAGAAATGAGCTAGAACTGAATGTAATCAGTTGCTTTCACGCGCATATGTGACGACGTGTGTAGCGTGTTTCTCTTGGCCAATAACTGTACAAATATGCAATATCTTAATGAAAGTGTCTCTGATTGAGAATACACATAAAACACACGAGAACACTCTAATCTCTGCTTTAACTGTAACATTCATTGGATTAATAAACCTCACCAGGTTACATAACGCTCATTAACACTGACAAAACGCCCTGATCATATTTATTCACAATGCAGTGGAGCACATGCTAAAAAAACTCCACATGTTCTCAAAATCTTCAACATGTACGTTTACGATGCGCTCTTACGTGTTTGTAAATCCAAAAGAGAGAACTAATATTAAACTATACAACACGGATATGAAACAAAGTTTAAAAATGTTTTACTAATTCACTTTTACATTACGAAAATTAAATCTAGGCTGCAGTGTGTAAGAAACACATAATGAAGCTTCTGAAGGGTTTGTATGAGGTTTGTATGCAGTGCTGCGCGAGAGCTTTCACCTTACATTACCCCTGTAACTTTAACAGAGCCTGTGTGTGCTTCATTAGCTCTGATGAAGAAACTCAAGCACATCTCACCCGTTCTCACATATTCTCTCCAGGAAAACATGCATTTATGATTCCTTCATAAATTACAATACTGAACCACAAGTTTAAAGCTTTATGACAGAAAAGAGCTGCTGTTATTTAAAACTTAACTAGTTTAACTTATAGGATTTTGTTCATTCTTGGTCAGTCAGTATAAGTATAAAAAGAGTAAAGTTTCACCAGTACTGTTTGTACAGTATCATATTAAGAATACTGTACAAGAAAGAGTTACTCTATTGTGTGTGTTTTTTTGAGAAATGTCTGTATAAACAGTATGCATATAATCTCAGGTGTTTGGATCCAAGTATATCATTAACGGAACATCTAACAACACATCAGTGTCTTCTTGAAGCATTTCAGAGAAAATCTGTTTCATTTATTTTTATACGCGCCTGAGGCAGTTATAGAAATCTTTCATGAGGCGGCTTCTAACCGCTGGAACTTTGATAACATACTGCAACACCAACACAACGTCTCCCTCTTTGATTGATTGTTGAAGGAGTAGCTACAACACAGTGTGTTCTTTCACTAGCATACTTTAAAGACACATTACCTTACTTGCCCTCAATGAAGGCAACACATGATGCAGTTGTTTTATTTCAATGGGAGCAAAAACTAATAAACTCTTGTCAGGCTGAAGGACTGATATGGCCTCAGGCTGGAGGTTTCCGATAATGGGTTGGTAATTTTTGAACAAGATGAAAACCAATCTCACTGGAGAGTCTATTTATAGTGTAGGACCACACTTATCAAAAATCATTGACTTTTTAAACACCAAGCAGATTATACTAACAAGTTAATGGCTGAAAATAACAATTATGGAAAGACAATATTACTTTCTGATGCAGACATGAGTTTATTAAACTGGCAATTTAGGTCGATCACATTAGTAAACTGTATATTTTAAGTAACCCTCGTGTTCTGTTAACATTGGATTTACTGTTTCTGTGGTTGGGGTCTCAAAAAAATCAATAACTGGCCTAATGCTAATTTTAAACCTGTAAATCTATAAACAACCAACCTTTCAAATTCGTACATTTAAAAAGTCCTCCTAAATTCACCTTTATCAGAAATTAATGAATTTAAATCTGACAGCAGATGTTTATTTTTTCATCTTTATCTTGGAACTCTTCACATAACCTAGTTATTTTCTGTCAGATTCTCACCAGCAGACAGACAGCAGCCCAACCCAAGATCTGAGAAATTTATTGCCCAGAGAACATCTTGTGTGCCAGGAATCATTCACAAGCCACTGGTCATCAATTCAGCTGACATCTAAATTGGGAAACACACTGGCAGTGTTAAGATAAATTGGGCTTTGATAACAAACCTGTGCTTTGTTTTATATCTGAAAGACATCTTGCTCTGTCACCACTTGATCTAAACATACCTGCCTCTGCTCTGATCTTTCTGCCGGCAGCATGAAATGATGTGCCAGGTAAAGAGCCAAACCCATCCATATTTCATGTGGCTCAGCCTGAGGGAGTGAAATTGCTTCGCAACCTGGCACTTTACACCTTATTCATGATTCTGGGTTGATCATCTGTCAACAATGCAGCAGGGATGAGACGGCAGTCTTTAAATGAAGCAACATCACTGATCCAAATTAAGAAAACTGCAAAACTAAAGTCTGCTCCACCCCGTGTACTTAACATTTAAAACCTCAGAACATGAGGCGTCTTGTTTGGGTTTAATGGGAATAAACAGCCCTCCTATCAGGACACCTGTTGCTCTGCCAGTGTTTGTCACTTGTGGAGAACCACATAACAGAAGATGTTTAAAGAGATGCGATTTGTTTTCTGCCTTTAGGAGAGGTTTCGTGATGAAGCACGTTCTCTGAACTAAAAGTATCTGTGTCAGGATTTTTAGGGGGGTATGTAATTCAATTGAGCAATTTTGTTAAAGGGATAGTTCAATTTTTCACTCACCCACATGTCATTTTAAATCTCTATGACTTTCTTCTATGGAACACAAAAGGAGAAAGTTTTAAAGAATGTATTTTTTTTTGCTTTTATTCACATGCAATTTGTCTTTTAAACTTCAGTCAGACACAAAAAAACATTAAATGCAAAAGAGTCCAAAAGACTTGACTGAGTCAACGAAAGCACTCGACCATCCGTCTGCTGCTGCAGAATTTACACAAGCATGTCAAGAAGAGTCGAGATTTTCAGTGAAAATTAAACTTTAGGTTGAAGTGTGGAGAAAAATGTACATTCCTAGCTGCCCTTTGAGCAAACGCGAAACCCTTTTTTTAATATAAAATGAAGTCTGTGTTCTGACTTTTATAGCGATATTAAAATCTCTGTATTTGAGAGGTGAGACAGTGTTGTTGTAGGAGCGTTACGCTTCACCCTCAGATCTGATGTAGCCCGTGTTCATCTGAAAACTTGTTCTTCAAAGCGGTTTGTGATGAGAACTCAGGAACACAGACAACAGCTGTGTCCAGTATGATAGGAATGACACCCTTTGACCTGCTTTATGTTTAATCTTACATCCACATATCACATTTCTCTTCAGCATTTACACACTTCATCATTTCACATGTCTGTTGTTTTTGAATATAAGTGTAAGATAAGTAAGGCGCAATTAATTTATTAAAAACTCAGGCAGATGTGAACAGGTTTAATGAAAAGGAGGGCAGCATGTCACACACACGTTTCTTATGCGCGCCCTCTGGTGGTGAGCAAATGTATAACTACACATACAGCGAGTGCTAGCCATCAGTCAACTATGGCTCAATTGATCAGAATTCAAATACTTTAAGTATTAAAAGAGCTGTTTATCTGCTCCAAAACCAGAGTCAGACCAGAAGGATACTTGTAAATAGATCTTCAAAAATCATGACAACAGAAACAGCATTATGTTTTTAATAAATGCAAGGATACGCCAACTCAGGTAACACAATTCAAGTTTTACAGATTTGGTTTATAAAAAGAATCATACATTGAACTGAGCAGTAAATCTTCCCTATGAAACAACTTCAAAATGTGACTTAAATAATACAGTACAAAAATAGACTGCTTCATCATGAAACTGACTCACTGCAGTAACAGTGGCACTGTAGTTTATAGAAAAAGAACGCAGGTAGAAATAATATCCTGCATGTAGCTCACTGTTCAGAAAACAGAAGATGACATTCACTGGCATTCAGTCTGGAACTGAGTGAAGGCACTCATGGCTTTATTACAGCATAATGGTTTCATGCCAACCCTGCATCCTTCGCCATTCCAAAAAATATTCCTTTCTGACCAATCAGGTTCGTCGGTGTGTCGAATTCCGCGATCTGTCCCTTGTCTAAAACTAGCACTCTGTGACGAGAGAAAGACATGTGACTCATTCACCTCTGAACTTGCACTGCCATAAAAACATGATGTACATGATATGATATACATATATTCATAAAGAACTGTGTAGTGTTTAACATGTCTGTATATACTCTTCATGAATCAGTGTTAAATCATTCGGAAGTATTAAAGACTTTCAACACTCTACAAAAGTACACCAAAGATAAGTGTCACAACACAGGTGACCAGGTTAACCACTGGTTAAAATATTGTGAATGCAGGACTATCAGTGTATCCAGCACAGGTTAAACTATTATCCAGTACACAGAAGGCACTGCTGGACGGTGTGAGGGCTCAATGACTCATGGGATATAAGCTGCAGCTATGTTGACTGTGGGTTTAATTCTGACTGTAACTGCAATGATACCTCATTTCCTGTGTGCCACCTCCACAGCATCACTTTCATTACCACATACACACATGAGACTGAGGGACACCCTGTACCTGACCGCAGACCACCCACACAGGCGCCCCCCGAACCACAGACACCAGCATGGTTTTATTCTCTTTTTTAAAATGATACATCTAACGTGAAGAAATGGATGAGATGCTTGCTTGTGTATAAACTTCATATATAAGTGGGGTTGTGAGTGTGTAAACGAATTGTTTAATGATCATATATAAACATCGCATCATAACTGTATTAACAGTACCTGGTGTAGTCCATGATGGTGTTGAGTCTGTGCGCGATAGTGAAAACTGTGCAGTCTTCAAACTGAGTGCGAATGGTAGACTGGATCAGATCATCTGTCTCCAGGTCAACGGCTGCAGTGGCTTCATCCAGGATGAGGATTCTAGTCTTCCTCAGTAAAGCACGTGCCAGACACACCAGCTGTCTCTGACCCACACTAAACAGACAGCAACAGGTTCATATGTAACGGTACAAGCCACAGCTAATGGTTCTAAATATAATGCTACAAATTAATAGACAAACACATTGTGGGAAATATTCCAGGAGCACATTTAACATCAATAATGCAAACTCAAATCTACAGGTTTGTTCGAAACACAAACAAGATGCTTTAAGGAAAATTATCACATTGCATCATGGATCAAGTGCACGCTATCAAAATGGGAGTGCAAAAGGGGTTACATACATAAAAATACAATATTAATTGTTCATTTCAACTCACTGTAATTATGCTGATAATATAATCTGAGATTACAAATACTTTGTAAAGTATCATTTGTGGTCTCAGACTGTACAGAACAAACTATGATTAGAACAACACTGTAAGGTTGTGTTGTACTGTACCTGAGATTTTCCCCTCCTTCTGAGCATTCCATATTGAGTCTGGCAGTCTGGTTGATAACAAACTTCTTTAAATGAGACAGTTCCAGAGCTTTCCAAACTTCATCATCACTGTATTTATCAAAGGGATCCAGGTTCATCCGCAGAGATCCAGAGAACAGAACGGGTTCCTACAAAACACATCAATCACACAGTGAGTATGAGTTCCAGACGCTGCCTTACTAACTGTGCCTGAGGGCAATTCTTCTCTACATTCAAAGAAATAAACAGAAACCTCCTAAAAGATCAGATTAGCCGTTAAACTGGTTTAAACTGGTGCTGGACTAGACTTGGTGCTGGACTAGACATGGTGGACCAGCATATCTATGCTGTTTACTAGCAAAAAATCCTGGTCCACCAACATGGTCTTTGATAAGGCAGCAAAGAAACCTGGAAGCGACACCAGAACACCAGCTTCTTATACTAAAGAGCCACACATACTGGTGACCACTGGTCAGGGAAATTTTGTTAATGAACCTTTTATGAATGTAAATGGTGCTATGCAGAGCAAAATACATTCAATTAAAATGCAGCATGTTAGCATGTTTCTAAAGGTGAAATTATGTTAAGAACTGGTTTTACTAGCAAGAAAGAAAAACGAAAATGTATCTGGACGCGAGCTAACAACCCATTAGCCACAATTGTGTTTTCAGTTGAACAAGCTAATTAGCCACTGTTTTGTAAGCCTGAAGGTTCTTTGGCCTCTTCTACTGCCAGGATGAAATCCACAATCTACTGCTTTATGGCACAGAATGGGGAAATTAGCCTGTTTTGCTGACACAGTAAACCCAACATGAGTGAAATGCCAATATAAAGATAAGCACCTTTTTCAAGCTGTGCTTAAATTAAAACAGATGTCACACCAACACAGCTGAAGACCAACCTGAGGAATAATGGTGAGTTTGGATCTGAGGTCATGAAGTCCGATCTCAGAGATCTTCAGCTCGTCGATCACAATCTCTCCTGCCGCTGCCTCAAGCAGACGGAACAGACACAGTGTCATGGAGGACTTCCCAGCCCCTGTTCTTCCCACTATGCCAACCTGTAGCAGAAGCAGGTTTTCAGATCTCTGTGATATGTGACTCAATTGAACCAGGATCAGTGGTGATGGTTGTGATGTTTCTCACCTTCTCTCCTCCCTTCACCCTCAGAGAGAGGTTCCTCAGCACCAGGTCCAGGCCTTCTCGATACCTCACACTGTAGTCAATAAACTCCACGTTCCCCTGAGAGGGCCAGTCTGCTGGGGGCTGTTTGTCCTTCACTACCCATGGAGCCTGTGGACATTAGTTACATCCATCAGCTCATTAGCATCAGCTTTACTGAGCTAAGCAGTCAGGGAAAGGTTAATAGTTCAGTTCCAATGTGCTGAAGTTAGAAGGCGGGTGAGCGAGCACAACAACTACAACTGGTCTACAAGTGCTTTATATAAATATAGTCCCAACCAACAGCACAGATCCTCAAGCCCTACTGAAAGGACACCAGAGGCCCATTAAAACAACACTAATCAACACTATCTGTGTTCTATTCAAACATGATGTCACTACTTCTTTAAGTTAGCACTGTGATTTTATTTGGCTTGGTAATTAGGATCTCAACTGGTTAAATGGAAATGAACGCAAAACTTATTTACTTATATATGTGCCCTCAATAGTTAAGGGGGGACTATCTCTACAACTGGTCTACAAGTGCTTTAAATAAATGTAGTAGTAAATGTGGAAAGCATAAGCTTCACTATGATTGGCTGACATGATTTCTAAGTGAAGGTACCAGACACTCACTGAGCACTTTTCTAAGAACGTCTCATAGAGATGCAGGGCTTTGAGTTTACAGGGTCTTTAAGTCTTGAGCCTTATTTCAAATCTTGAGGAAATGACTGATTTCATGGGGATGATTTTGTGATACTATGTGAATATATATTGAACAGCACCTCAGTTGGCGTCTCTGAGTATTCTTTCACTCTCTCTACTGCTACTATGTTGCTCTCCAGGTCAGAGGTCATTCTCACCATCCAGTTTAGAGACATTGTGACCTAATCAATAAAATAATAAAAGAATGAGTGATTACATTTTCTAAAGAACATTGAAAATGATGAAAACAGCATACACGAACACACTGCATGAATATACAGCATAGAACTATTACAGCTGTGAATGAAAACTCATTGTTATTTGTCTAGAGTCACATGACCTCATGCTATGACGACATATTACACAATGGATGTAAAAGTGTTGTGTTTTATTTACCTGCAGAGCGTATGACACCGACAGCCCAACCAAGCCTGGGTTGAGTTTATCCTTCCCAATGACAGCGAACAAAGCAGCAAACAACACAATGCAGTTCCCAATAAACTCAATGCGAACCCCCAACCACCTGTTTCCATTCAAACACAACACTGTTACAATTCAAACAGCAGCACAGCAGAGCGGCACATCACTGCCTGACTGAAATCCCTGATGGAAAAATGCCAGAACCAGCCTAAGACGGTTAGCTGGCCTTAGCTGGTTTACACTGGAAGTAGCCTGAACAGCTAATACCAACTACAAACGTGGTCAAAACCCCTTGAAAACCAGTTAAGACCTGCTAAGCAAGCCAACCAGATCAGCCTTGTTTTAGCTGTTGCTTTTAAGCAGTGATGCTATTTTCATTTTTTCGAAGATGTCATTTCCTGCGTAGCACACCGTCAAGAATGAAAATCAAAACACAACAAACAGGCACTAAAGAGACAAAATCAGCAGAAATGATTCCAAATGTGACACCAAACGTACCTGTTGGAAACAATACCAGGATAGTAACTCTTCTGGTTCTCATCCACTTTCATATCACTCATGAGCACAAAGGCACCGTTTCGGCCGTACGCCCGGATCACACTCGTGCCCGTGATGGTCTCCGAAAAATGAGAATATATAGGAGACCTGCTGACAGATTCCAGTCTCTTAAGCTGCCGAGACGTGGCTACATAAAACCTCTACAGAGAGAAACAAACATTCTGTTTACCTGCTATTACAGCTTTAAAAAAATACAACAGTAGCAACAAACAGAAACAAACATATTTACATACAAAAGAGTGAAAAACAGCCGTCACGTCACTGAACTGAAAACATGTTCATTTTCTGGCTCTGACATTCTTGCTTTGTCTCAGCAGGTCGTGATAATTAAAGCGTGATAATTAAAGCAGAGTTTCTCTTTCATAACATGAAGAACAAAACTGGATGTTTGGGTGTTTGTCTGAAGTCTTATTTTAAAAATGACTAATTAAAACTAAATGATGAATGTACTAAAGTGCACCTGGTTGCATTAACAGTTGTCTTGAGCTTGTTTATATTCTTTAAATTAAAAAAAATAAACGTTTATGTCTGTTTTATCATCAATGTCTATTACTATTACTAATGTGAGGTTCTATGAAAATCATAACAAATGCTTTTGTACGTGATTTTAAGCTATTTTAAAATTCCTTCATTGAGACAAATCACAAAATCTTACAAATGTTATTTTTGTTAGCATCATTTCAAGAATCCTCACCATTAATAAATAAATGATAAATGAATCAAACACGTTGATCATGTTGGTGTGTTTGGTTTGGTGATGAGCATTCCTCAATGACTCAATAGTTTTCCAGAAAGTGTGTGTATACAATGAAATCAAGAAACGTTTAAAGAAATAGATTTGATATTTCAGGCGCATGCAGTAGACTTCATTCACATTCGCATGTAAAATAAAGTGCAATTAAGAGAGAAAGTTTGAGCCATGCAAAGCCGCAGCCATGCCAAAACCTCAATTCAAGGATCAAGACGAATGCAAGATTGAGTCATTTATCAATATGAGAGATCGGAGCTTTAGTACCTAGATGCTTTAGGACAGGTGTGAGGAAATATCTTGATGATCTCAGAAGAACAACTAGACCAAAACAGATCCTCAGGCCCTACTGAAAGGACACCAGAGGCCCATTAACACAACACTAAACAACACTATCTGTGTTCTATTCAAACATGATGTCACTACTTCTTTAAGTTAGCACTGTGATGCCATTTTATTTGGCTTGGTAATTAGGATCTGAACTGGTTAAATAGAAATTAACACAAAATTGTTAGTAGCCTAACAAACTAGCGAAGCTCATTAACTGCAGATGCATCACCAAATCCACAGATTTTAATTCACTTGTTAAAGTACTCTGTACTTATTCTCTTATATATGTGCCCTCACATCACGAGTACATAACAAAACTTCATGCCACGTACAAGAGGAAAGTCCACTAGAACTGCCTGTTATGTGTTCCTGTAGCTCAGCTGCTAGAGTATTGTGTTAGCAGCGCAAAGGTTGTGGGTTCGATTGCCAGGAGAACACGTACTGACAAAATGTATGTAACTTCTATTTATATAACTTATAATATATATATGAAAAATATATCAAAATATATATATAACTTATATACTTGTATATAGTCGCTTTGGATAAAAGCGTCTGCCAAATGCATAAATGTAAATGTGCTAGCATTAGTAGCTAAACTCAGAGATGGTATTGGTAAAGGAGTGTATGAATACTGATGTGCATGAAGGCTGGACTGATGGAATGAGAAGAAACAGCAGAGCAACAAGCTTCAAAACCATGTTCAAAACGTTACAAAGACAAATGAAATCCCCTCTACTCAAACGCTAACTCTACAGTGAAGCTGTTCTTTACTCTACAGTGAAGCTGTTCTTTACTCTACAGTAAAGCTGTTCTTTACTCTACAGTAAAGCTGTTCTTTACACACCATGCAAGTCACTAACCAAAAGGAAGCAAATTATTTTGTGTAACTTCATACAAATTTACTTTGCTTCTATTAAACATACACAATAACACAAAAGTGGGACATCTTAAAAAAATTCTGTAAAAATATACTGGTCTCAGAATTCAGACCCCACTGTATTTGTTAATTATTTGAGTGGCTCATGGCACAGTACTGCTGTGTACTATTATCATGCAGTCCTGGAAAGTTCTCAAAATCTCAAGGTGTCATGGTAAAGAACAGCTATTGCAGTTCAGGGGTCGAGACTCTGTGTTCATCTCAGCTCCAAGACTGCAATGAAACTAAATGACCAAACCACATCCCAGCTAACACGGAACGTTATCAGTACATTTGGCTAATGTTTTCTCAAAGTAATCCAAAAATGTTCTTGACGTAACTTGACGTAGTACAACTTTTTTAACATTATAAATCATATATCAAAACGCAATTCTTAATTAGTGAGATGTTTCAGAAACATATGGTTCTT
>JAZGTI010008537.1:0-20021 GCA_036877585.1 Botia kubotai | reverse complement strand
CGCTGGTGAAAAATTCATGTAGTTACTCTGATCCTCCTGACAAATTCATGAGTGCCAAGTCATTTCTCCAGAGATTAAACTTCTTCCGAAACCTTCCACCACCAAACAGTGCAGACACAGATTGAAGTCCAAATCACAAACTTCTGAAACAGATTACACACAATCACCTGTTCACACACGTGCAAAACCACAGACACACAGTACTGACACAGTACTGTACTGACACAGTACTGTACTGACACAGTACTGTACCTCACGTACAGATGAGGAAGCTTCTTACAATTGTACTGAAAAGCAACCGGCAGGTCCTAAAGTTTTCTGCAGGGATAAAGTTGGCTTTCCATGTTACAGCTATGACAAATGACGAGACGAATACATCAAACTAACAAGCAGCTTCTGATCCAGCTCTGCTCCTCGTCCCAGAGGATGAGCAGACCTGGCTGTCCTCATGCTCTCATAAATACTCTCCACCAATCAGCTTCAGGACAAGCAGTCACAACATGACAAGCTCAACGGTTCTCTGGGGATATCACTGATGCATTCTGGGAAATGTATGCCTTGTCGCTTCGAGATGCTTACAGACAGCTCAATGCATCAGTGTTAACCGATAAATCTGGAGGATATCCAATAAGCTCAATGATATATTTGGTGTGCATGTTTATGATGTACATCAATTTAACATTGCACAAGTCATATTAAATCATGTTGCCGCAGGCACCCACACACACACACACACACACACACACAGACACACACACACACACACACAGACACACACACACGCACGTAATCCAAAAGAATATAAATTTCAAAGGTTTTATAATCTTTAATGTGCATGGATGTCAAAAAGTATATAACATTAATAAAGTTCTACTAATGTTATTGCAAGAACATTTTTGATAACTTTGTGAGAACGTTACCCAACATTTTGAGAACGTTCGCTGTGAGAACTGTTAGCTGGGTAGCGGTACTACACGATAAATGAAACATTGCTTATGTGCAGACAGATTTCACTGCCTTTATTCATAACACATGCCGTGAGACAGCCTCTCTGGGGACTTCAAAAGCTACTCAAACTCATTACCATGTGCCTCTATCTCTGAATCAGAGGCTGTTACATCTCCATCTACTGCTGCCCTGGGCTACAGCTTCATTCTGTGTCTCACATCAACTGGAGGAAAAACAACAATACATTAAAGGAAAACGACATTAATGCTCTGACCGCGGGCTGTGTAGCAGAAACCGTAACCGTTTGGGTTTGTTTATGGTTTTCAATAACTGGTTCTCTACGACAGGTGTGGCACATTTCCAGGCGTGGCTATGAAACCACAGATGATGTCACAGCCCGAGGCGGTGTAAGCGTGACAGATGATTGGATATCTTAATGAGTTTGATTTGCATATTAATGAGTTCTCTCTGAAACAGAGAAACCTTACGTAACATCCGCTTGATGATGGTGAGAACGACTCATTAATTATGAACGTTAGGCCGGTTCAAACTGATTTCCATAGTTTAAGGGAAGGAGACGGATCAAATCTAGAGGGCTAATTTGCTAATAGACTCGCAAATGTTTATAATAAACAATGCTAAAATCAGAAGATCACATCTGATACATCAATGAAAACCATGACGTAACAAATACAGTCAGCGAAACGCCGTTTATCCATTCGACAGATTCAGGTATTCATTATTAAAGTTTTTAACCATCTAATCTAACCCCATAACAAACACACCATGACCTGATCGTGGATGACAGATTCCAGAATCTAGCAGGAATGAATCTCAAAAGCAATCAGCTAAAAATCAGCCAATCTTGATCAGCCAATATGATCGGATGTAGAAAACGGTTCTCATAAGTGGCCCTCACGGATACTTCGGGTAATGACTGGACTCTTGTCCATAACAAGACCATCACTCTCCAACTGCTCACTTCATAGCGTCAACTGTTTGCAGACGTCAGCCGAACAAATTACATCAATGAATGGACCGTTCGGTTTTTTCAAGGACCAGTAAAGAACGCACCGGCAATTGGACACGTTTATAAACATCCACTTTAGCTCTCACGGTTGAACAGGTTAATGACAGTTATTATACCTCTTCAGTGAGCATCCGTGACGCCTGGACATAAACATAAGCTGCTTTTCTCTTCGGTGAAAACAAATAAACAACAAGAACCGTACTGTAGTGTGACTCATAACGGCCTGCTGGTGTGCAACATTCGTGTGTTATCATTTTATGAAGCCGATGGTGATAAAAAACTGTTGTTGTTACTTTAAAAGTATTTACCTGCAGAAACATATACAGTTATAATGCACATTTCACGGTGAAGCGTTATCGGACTTGCAACCGAGAGCGTAACAGCTGAAAACAAAATCGTGCAGAATCGGACGGAAAGATGCTTTCGCGCCTGTTGCGCTGCGCGTCTCACGGCATGCGCAGCATCGCATGCGTTCGCGCACGACACCAAAACATACGGGCACAGTTCATGCACACAGAACTATCGACAAGGTGTCCAGTGGACAGATGTCGACAAATGACATTTCTTACACATTTACAGAGTAAATAATACAGAGCGCAGACATTAGGCTCCATGTGCGAGCTTTAATCTGTGGCGTGGACAAAACAGTCCCCCCAGACAAATTTGGGCATAGACAATTATCTGCATTCGTATCTCCAGCAGGTTCCCTAACAGCCGTTCCAAAAACCTATACAAGCATCCAATGCAGATGTATTCCGCTCGTATGGCACGCACTGAGAGTCCGCGAACTCTCCAGGACAGATGCTAACGCGCAGATAAATGTGGAAAAGTAAATCGTAGGTGATTTTAATAAACCCTTAAGTTCTCTTACCTCGAGTCATCGCACTGGGCAGCAGAATAAGGAGGATTGCGAGATAACCAATGCAAGTGTATCGTCCCCTCTTCCCAAAGCGTCCCGTCATCTTCGTGCTGCTCGCCAGCATCCCCAACTAAACCGGGGAGCCGCTGGGACGCTCTCATACGTGTGCCATCGCTTCCCTCGGCTTTAGTAACAGGTCCCTCCCGTTGCTATAAACCCGGAGTTGGGCTAGCTTCTGCCAATCTCACCCGTGATAAAGCAGCGGCATCTTTCTCTCATCCGGGCGGAGTGTGGGTGCAGGTCTCTTGCTTCCAGAAATAATGAAGCCGGTGCGCGCCGGCCAATAGCGGAGGGTGATGGAGGGCGGAGGGAGCGCAGCGGCTGTCCCTCACCTCGCTGCTCGGACTGACGCTCCGCGGTGGGAAGCGACCAGATGTGCTAGAGACAGAGATGAGGAGCATACATGTCAGATGTCTGCTAAATTTGAGATGACATATGAACATCTGCTAACGTTCAACGATTTACGACAGGCAACGATGTTCTCGGGTGGTGACGAGCTGTTTGGGGCCACTGATGAGAGCAGCGCTTAGATGGTATCATCTAATTCTCTTAAAATAATGACGTTGTTACAAAATAAATAATACATGCCCCATTTAATATGGACCTTAATTATTTAGAGGCTATGACATTTTGTGAAAAAACTTTACATTAGCTCGTGTATTTAATAAACTAAACAGGCGAGTTATGATTCATATAAGCAATTACATTTTTTCCAGACGCTTGTAATCTTACGTTATTGTTAATACTCTAGAATGCAAACAAGTATTAATAATTTACACGTATGAATTTACATTTTTATTTCGTCATAATTGGGGCACCCTGGCAGATCAAGTATTTGAAAACCCCATATTCATACCCTACCCAAATAACTGTACCAACACAGGTTGTTTAACAGACACTTAAGTGTCACCCACTTACATTATATAAATATAAACATTTTTTCATCATCAGTACCTCCAATTCTAAAGAAATCCCTGTCAAGTATTCCACGCAAGGATTTTATTTCCAGTGCTAATTTAAAGTGTTTTTAAATGAGTCGTTTCCCGATGAGATTCTGAGCTCTTGGCTAGAGATTAAACCACAGTGAGGGTTCACACACTGTCAAATCTAGACATCTAGAAGTACCGTAACAGGGCTGAAATATACGGTTACAGTCGAATAATGACGCCGATTAAACACGACTCCCCATAGCAATGTATTCAGGGCATGATTTTCATGGAGATGAGACAAGGCACATTGGGACCCCAAGCTGAGATTAAAATACAGCTGGGAGACGCATTTAAATGAAAAAAACACATACTGTTACGCTTAACAGCGAGGAGCTATTTCCACCCTGTCACACGCTCACACAGCGCCAGATCCACTAATAGAACCCACTGAGAAAACACATCAACACAAAAGACCTAAAGCATTTATTAATATTCGCTGTAATTTGTCCCACCGTGGCCTGCAAAGTCCCGGTTAGCCCTTCACAAAACACACGCGGGTCCACGCGTGTACGCCGCATGTGTGTGTCCTTGTCTGACAGGGTTAAACATTTAACAGGCTTTAAATATCTCTCTATAAAGGTGACCAGCCTCCTTCCCTCAGGACAAGAAAACAACACAGTCACAGTTGTTATTTTAATAGACTGTGTCTACAGAGAACCCCGTCAGAGACAATACGACTGTATTTTTATAAGGTCCATTAGAGCAGGCGATCAGTCTGTACAGACAGTCTGTTGTATGTTTTTGTGATGCATGTTCTAAACGGTCTGTGTGGAACTCCTACACAGACGTCTCACTTCGGTCTGAAATTGGACTTAATTGAGATCATTTAAACGACCTAACGCAACACAATTCAGTTTGGCACACTTAAAGTGAACAGCCAACTAGCTGTTCTTCATTCTCTGTTCATGACGAGCACATCCAGCTCTAATTAACCAGTGAAGAGAGTCGGTTCTTGTCTTGAGAGTATGCGGTTACTTGAAATCTGAATGATGTACGTTTTTGTTGTAACCTTGTTTTTAAGCACCAGAAACATTTGCCAAAAGTAAAGTTAAACGATGTAGTTCAAGGGCAGAAACTCGAGTAATAGTCAATACAAAACTCAACTAATATTTTTGATCTAAGCTTTCTGACTAAGCTTTCTAAGCTTTCTGAAAATGCAATCTCGGATTGCTTTGTGTGTCGACATGGGTGTCGTGTTTGGTTTATGTTCTTTAAATTGTTGTTTTCAAATAGCACGCTCTCTCGACTGCGATGTATGTTAAGCCGAGATCACAGGGCTGTTGAGAGAAACCACAAGAAGCGTAAAGACAAAGGCTGGTATCAAACGTGTCAACGAGTTAAGACACACACCTAAACGAGTGATCAAAACTCACATAAGAACTGACACCGCTACATAAACAACAAGTTTTAATGCTACACGCAAAGCGTACTTACAAACAGGTGTCACTCTCGAATTGTCCTGTTTACACAGCGGCTTACACAATGTGAACTGAACTGAGTAACCAAAACTGAACCTGACTACTTTACCCCCGTCTCTCATTTCCTGACTCCTGTTTGTCTCATTTTCTTCTTTTCCTCTCGAAAACATTCGAGAGTGTGAACTGGAGTTAAATTGGCCGCTGATATAAACTCATTTGCCTGGGCTCGGTGAGGTCTACAGAGAGCGAGCGAGAACAGAGGACCTGTGAGGATGACTCTATGGCCTCAGACCGGGCTCGTTTCCCTGGAGCGAGCGCTGAATAAGACTTATTAGAGGAATGGATATCTTTGTACCAAACTGAAGTGGACTCAATCACCTGCGTCTGCAGGGCTGTGAGGATTGTGGGTTTCTTCTCATCAGTCACATATTACGAGAAAAAGAAAAACAGCAAATGCAGTTACGGACCCACAGTGAAACCAAGAGAAACATTAACAAACACAAAATGGTGCCGGTTTCGTTTGAAGTATGCTGCTTAAAAGCAGCAAATTATGGCTCGTTTGTTGACTACAGTTTATTAATATTTGCAGAATGCTAATATGTCTCCACTTACTTATATGTCTTATTTTCAGGAGGCCAAGACGTTGGTACGTTTATCACTATATCAACACTATCAGGAGTGACTCCTGTTTTCTGTGCGCACACCGAATGAATCGGATTCACTTCAGTATTCAATTCAGATGTCAGACGCTTTTTTTCCCACCACATAACACAATTAATTTAGCACATAAAACAATGGCCATTATTGGCAGTTTTATTATTCTGATATTTTGATTGCAATACATCGTTCGATAAGCCAAATCTAAACACCGGAGGGTGAAAGATGACGGGCAGAGGAATGTGTGTTGAACTGAATTCTGGGACGTGTCTCGTTAACGGTTGCCCACGGTTACAGAAAAAGACATCAGTGTCACCATGCTGTGACATCTCAACACAAACAATCACAACCGGCCTCGTCCACATCGATCGTTCAAGTGCCTCATGCTTTAAAAGAGAGAGAGAGACACGAAGGAGAGAGAGAGGGGGAGAGAGAGGGAGAGAGAGCACAATCAAAGATGCCTGTAACAGTACAGCAGTAATTTATTAAACACTGACTGTGTTTAGCGACTTCGTATTCATCCTTTTTTCCTCCCTCTTCCTCTCTTTGTGGGTTAATGAATTCTTTTCTGCCGTTTTGTTTTTTAAGTCTGGCATAACATTATCACCCATACTGTTCTAGACAATTAAACGAATCTATATTTGACCCGGCCCACGTCTCCCACCCCAACCCACACGCATCTAATTATGTCCTGTTAGAGCGGCTGAAATACTGAACTCTGGTGTCATTTAACGAGTACGAGAAAGGAAAACAGGAGATGTGGTAACTTTCAACTCATGTGAGAAAACAGAGAGCAGAAATCCAAACTCTTGGTAAAAATAACACAGAACTGTTAGCTTATTCTTAATAAACAGAATAAATGTATGCCGTTAGCTCTGGCGTGCTTTTATTTTGCGGGTATTAAAATAGTTGTCTTTGCTTAAAGAAGACATTCGATTCACAATACAAAATGACGGAGTATAAGCTAAGCTTTGATTTACTCCTCTTTATAAACCTGTAAATATTAATACAGTAAGATCAGCTGACACATAATGACCGATTTATTTATAGATCGAGCTCTGTATTGCTTCTATTTGTGGCCGTGCAGCTTACGTGTGGTTTGAGCTACAGTAACATTATATATCCGAGCTGACTTTGAGTTCATAACCTCTGCTTATTTGTGTTTTAGAGCGGCCCTTTTTGACTTCATGTAAAAGCACTAACCAGACCACTGACCAGCCACCAATGCGCCTAGTAAAGATTTCAATAAAATGTACACCACCCTTGAAATTAATCCTTTGTAAATAAAGAAGACGAAATCAATGAGTTATCTAAAGCAAAGAGAGAGAGATAAAACGAGCTGCAGTAAACGGACAATCGTAAACAATGATATGGGCACGGGTTCAGGTTAGTAAGGTTTCTGGGCTGTGCTGATAAAACACAACATGCTTGTTGTGCTTTCATGTAGACACGTTCACACGTATTAGAGGACAGTGTAAAACAGAGAGGTGAGAGAAGGCCAAATCTATTATATCGAAGTGGCAACACGCTCGCACACACACGCATACGGGCCACGGCGGGTTATCTCTGACCGCCGTGTCCTTGTAAACACAAAGCAGTGATGCTAAAGACATGACAGAAACATTTAAGCCCTGGTTCAATCTCTGATGAGCGGGAGGACAAGGGGAACAGCTCAGAGCCAATAATAATCCAATAATGTGTATTTCCTGGGAATCGAACCCACAACCCTTGCGTTGCTAACGCAGTGCTCTACCAACTAACCCCCAGGAAGAGCTTTTTCAAATGAGCTACAGTGCTCATTAGCAGTACTTCTAAACGTGGATGATGACATCAAGATACAATAAAAATAATTCATTAAACAGTGTGGACCGTTTACTGTATGGAAACCGCCACCAAGTAGATTGACAGAGCCTCACATTCTGAACTACCTGTTCTGTACTTGATGTTTATTAACATGATTCGTACAGTGTTTAACATTGCTTTGTTGGGACCTGTTACGAGCATATACGCTATGTATATCTATATATCTATATACTATATACGCATAGACGTTGAATCTATGTCAAATTCAACACGTAAGGTAGCAGCGAATCTGTCATTAACGCAAATAAAACTTGATTTTGTAATAATAACCATATTTTTGTACACCATCCCTTTAATTGCTTGGCTGTTTAACAAACAAACACACAAGCAACCAAACTAACAAACAAATAAACAAACAAATTGTTACAGTGTAACAGTTTGTTTGTTTATTCAGCGAAACCACAAAGTGACAAGAGAGACGTGAAACCATAAGGACTATGCAGAAAATCAGTTGCCTTGACAACAGTCAATTACACACTTCAGTCATGCCAAAGGGTTTCGAGCTAAAGCCTCGGGTTCGACTCCCAGGGAACACACAATGTTATAAAAACTATATGTATATATAAATGTATACCTTGAGCACCTTGTGTACTTCTTTTGCGTTCCTCCGTCATGAGCGCAGGTGAGTTCGACGCAAGCGCACTGTGACTGCAGCGGTCATACCCCATTGCACCTATAGAGGGCGGTAGAGAGCGACGTGTCCCGGACGACGTGCATAATCATGACGTGTGATGAGTGACCACATAATCAAAAAAGTGCCACCTCGTTCACCTATCTACTTTTGCGTTAAATTGCAACATTGTGCAATCAATGCAGCCAAAGCATCTGTCAAATACATCAATGGTTTTGCAGGAATTTTTTCCTCATTATCATTGGCTAGACCCGTCATGCCTGATGTGACGTCACCATTACGACATGCAGGTGTTTAGCCACACTTTGCAGCGTCGGATATTAAGTCTATTAACATTACTGCAAGAACTTTTAACGTTGAGAGAACGTTAGCTAACATTCTGAGAATGTTCCCTGATAGCTGGGTTGACATTTACAGAGGCCCTCATAGTGCACCAAATATATTTACCGGAAACAGATCGAAGCATGCAGAATGCAAATGCAGCAGAAATCATGCAGTCGTTGCATGTCTTGCATATAAGGATTGTTGAATACATACATACACAAAGATAATATAATACCATCATCATCTCAAACCAATATCTTACTGCACCAACAAAAAATATTAAAAAAAACAAAACAACATGAGCTTGAATGAAAAAAGGGGTCTGAGAGACCGAAATCACACAGTTATAAACAAGAGGGACAGATTACGCTCTCATAAAGTAAAACATTGTGCTCTTCTCTCGCCCTGCCTCTCTCCTCTGCTTTTTCTCTTTCTTAATATATTTTTCCATCTCTCATTCTGGATTCTCTCACTCAGCTTTCTTTATCCTTTGTTTTCTCTCACTCCCTCTCTATCTTTATCTTGATTATAGTGCAGTGGAGACAGTCAGTGTCAGACTCGAAGCCAAAGAAGCACTGTCCATCTGGAACATGGTCGTGTCCATCTGATTTGGACCACAGCAGATGTCATCAGAATGAGACGAGAGCAGAACCAAACCGAGAGGGCGTGCAGTGCCACTGCGCTTCAGTCGGTGTTTGTGCACTTTTCAGAATTAAATTAAGAATTTCAAATGCGAATCTAGTTGCTTAGTTTCAGAGTTTATTTTTAAGAGTTATATAAAAACAACGTGTTGCACATTTCATGTTTTAACCCAGACAAACTCTATTTTAGTGGCTATTTAAATTGTTTTGACAATACGGAATGTACTTTTGTGTCTAATCGGTACCGTAATTATAAAAAGAATGAAATGCATGTTTCGCTCGTGTTTGCTTGAACAGTTTCGCAAGCTGTAATCGTAAACGTCGCCTCCCGCGTGTGCTAGAATCTGTCAGGAATTGCAAGAACATTTTTGAGAACTTTGAGAGAACTTTTAGAAAACATTAGCCAATGTTTTGAGAACGTTCCCTGTTAGCTGGGCTATTATTCATAGGTGTACGTACAACCTTATGAACCTAACATGTGCAAATATGCAACTTAACACGACAGCAGCTACTACCACTTTGGGAAAAAGATGCTAACTTATGAAAATTAAGCACAGCATTTCAGCGTTACCTGACATTTTGATTACTTTAAACGTTTAAAGTTAAGTTTTTGTTCTGACACATTTTCCTAGAGTTATTTCTTAGTTCAAGCATGAACTTTTCATACTTTTCACCCTCATTCTGTGTTCCATGTCTTGGCTAAATGGCTTTCTACCGATAAAAGCTGCCAGGCTTTAACTTCCTGACAGATTCATCTCTGTGGAACAGCGTTTTAATGCCACTGTGTTTAGATTCCTTCTCTCCACACGGAGTGAACTTTAAAGATTAGTTCACCAAAAAAACAAATAATATTCTGCCATTATTTACTCAGCTGTGTATTTCCAGACCTGTATGCTGTTTTTCTGTTGAACAGTGTCTGGTCTGTTTCTGTTGACAGGCAAGTAAGACATTCTATCATGGCATATAAACAATGTATATAAACATATACATACAATCTTCAGGGTCAAACGAAACACTATTTAAACCAAGTGGTGAGTAAATAATGACACAGAACATGTAATTTTTGGTGCACTGTCCCTTTAAGAACTAACAGGTGGTGTGAAGCAGAGATCGCCACACAGCACTTCAACCTCTCTCAGTCACAGCACACACAAAGGTAATAAGACTCCAGAGAATAACTTACAGGGTCCATTTGTACTGTTTTCTGTCTTATACTTACACACACACACACACACACACACACACACAAGAACTGTCAGAAGATTGTCTTCTGTATAGCACCCTCTAGCCTCCATCAACCGCTGATTGCATGCGTGTGTATATGTGTGTGTGCTGGTATACTCAAGGGATCGTTCTAAAATCTTTCCGGGGACTTTCCACTGAGACTGTGTGAGTGAGAAGGAATAGCTGAGAGACTGAGAGGTATATTGGCTTTGCAAAGTCCAACAGTCTTCAGCTGTTCCATTTGCTCAGCATTCTGACATCCCTGCTGAAGAAACAGCTTCAGTCAGCCTGAGGTGGTTTAGCTGGTCTCCCAGTCTGGTTCAGTTGGTCTTTAGCTTGTCTCTCAGTCTGGTCCCTCAGTCTGGTCCAGCTGGTCTTCAGCTGGGAGGTTTCCCTTCATTTCAATGTTCCTTGATAATAAACTCGACTCATTTTCAAGTTAGCATGCAGACATGACGGTCCCCTGTCCACAGAAAACCAAAGAAATATATTAGAATGACAGAGTCCATCCATTCCTCACCCAGCATGAGTCGTCATTTGACTTCCAAATATATATTTTCATCTTTATGAAACCTCATTACCTCACTTCTCCTGCCAGCCCCAATAACACTGTAAACCAATGAGAGACAGTACTGGAGACCAGTGCATGCTGGGTAATTCTTTGGGCAAATGTACCTCTCTATGACTGCAGGTGAGATTGGGGTAAATCTGTGGTGTGTGTGTTTTTTTTGCTGATATCTGGGGTGTATTGTCTGCTGAATCAGAAAAGAAGGAAGAAACACAAGCCGGAATTGAATTTTTTATATTCAGAATCTCAGAAGGGCTAATTCTTGATCCAGAACGCTTAGAGACGGGGATTTGCTGAGAAATCCGATGGAGTAAATTGTAATACTACAGGGTAGATCATTATTCGACAGGGAGGCGTGATGCCTCGCGCGTGCATACCATACACAAGAATCTGAGCTACATGTGTGACCTCCGTTTGGCTGTCGGGTGCATCTCAATAGAGGCATCTGTTTTAGGTTGGTGTGCCGTGTGCCTCTTATCTTCTTGGGGTCGTGCGTCCTTGTGGGCCATTTACACAGAATGATTTTGCGTTTAAATCAGCTAGACTGCACGCAACAGAATTAAGCAAAATGCAGTTAAATGCATTCTTTGTTTTAGCCAAAACACTATAAACAATGA
This sequence comes from Botia kubotai, assembly GCA_036877585.1. NCBI lineage: Eukaryota > Metazoa > Chordata > Actinopteri > Cypriniformes > Botiidae > Botia > Botia kubotai. The sequence continues at coordinate 8,192 of JAZGTI010008537.1, read as the reverse complement.
GAGTCGATAATAATGACATTGACTGTATAAAATAGCCAATACAAAAATATATACATACAGGGTAATTTGCTGCTTATAAGATCTTAGAGTTGTGTTGATGGGCAGGACAGGGTTTTGGAACCACCAAAAATGGAACACGGAACAAAAAACGTGGAACCCCTGGGTTAGAGCATGAACAGATTGCTGAAAAGTATTTATAGTGAGAAGAGAGTAAGGAAGAGATATGAGACATTTCTCTACATTTTACCGGATAAATTCCATCACATGCATAATATCACCTGGATAACACCAGCAGATTAAGTTTATGGTCTAACGGAAACATTCCGGTTTCTCTGTGACAGATAAACTACCTGAGGAAAAAGTTATAAAGGAAGCTCTGTGAATTCTGTTTTTTCCAACTCGTATGAGATTATGTTCTGCTTTTTTACGCAGACCTTCGCAGACGCGCGGTGCAGAGATATTGTTAAACTCATAAATCGTTTGAGAATTGCTGCTGCTTTTCACATGATCACGACATCTTGAAATGGCTTTTGCAAACCAATTTGCTTCTGTATTGTGGCGTATTTCTGAACAAACACTGAATATTTGACTGGAAAACATTTAAAGCTGGACGTGCTGTAATTTTATTTACCAGGAATGGACTGGATTATGAAAGCGCTCTTTACATGACCGACGGTTTGAGAGGGTGATGACAGCCTTGACATCTGCAGTTCTGTTGGGATAAGAACAAATGATTCGTTTGAGTGAAATATTTCTTTTAGAATCTTAGAATTCTCTAGGTTTACAATTCATACGTGTAAATCATAATGTCATGATCATTTTTGTATGAAATATTGAAAGACGGACAGAGTTCATGTTCCATGATGTCAGACACTCATGATGTCAGAGTCCCCATAGAGAAGACAAAATGAGAAAATAAGAGAGTGAACAGGAGCACAACTTTATTCGGATAAACAGGAATAACAAGGCAGCCTGTGACCTTACGTGACCTTACATCCACACAACGAGTGAGTTTTAACATAGGGAATGCTTGATCTCTCTCTCTCTCATTTATTTCTCACCCAGTTCTTGCTCTCCTTCTTTGTATATGGTATGGTGATCTGAACACACTGTCTGGTCTGAGAACAGTTTTTGAAATGAATCCAAGTTCCCAAAATTGCAATGCACACACACACACACACGCACACACACACACACGCACATAAACACACACACATCACACTAAAGGACAAATAAAGAGCTTTTCGCTCATGTCAACACTGTTGACTCCTTCATGACAGTGTTTGAAATCAATACAACCTGAAGCATGTACAGACAGTCTGCTTGTTACCATGAACACACGAGGGATGATTTTTCACAAGGGGCTCTAACTGTCAGCCAGAAGGTGAAACCAATTACAGTTTCCCTAATTACTGCCATTAAACCCTTCACATCATTAACCTATCATAAAAACATCCCCCCTGAGCGGAAAACCAGTGGCCAGTGATTGGTTACTTATAGACTGGCTGAATCGATCACCACTGAGTGACACTGTTACATGCAAATGTGCTTTCAACACATCTGATTTTTGTATCTATGTACACATCTGCTTTAATGAGATTCTTGTTTATGATAATTTCATCCGTGGTACATCTGATGTGCTGTACATGCATACGAATCTGATCACTTACTCAGTGAACTGAGAAGAATCACTTTGAACGATTTGTTTGGAATTGTAAAAATATAGTTGACCAACAATAAACAACAATTGTTTACTAATGACGTGTGACATCACTGATGTAACATGTAAACATGTAAATCGTCAGTATAAATGATCATCCAGCGTCGCTTTGACATTCTTTAAAATATTACGTCGATTCGAGGAAAATTGTTTGCGTTAAGAAGATCCAAAAGAAACACGTCATCGCGTTAGCAACGCAAAGGTTGTAGGTTCGAATTCCAGGACTCATAATTTCGTAGTTACGGGAATGCTTAAAAAACATTCCAGAGGAGCAAGACATGAAATAAGTTTTCTTCAAAGCATGACTGCTGCTGTCAGAGGAGAGTGTGTCATCTAAACTTAAACGTATTCCCCAGAATTTTGTGTTTGGGATCTGTGTAGTTTTCACAATAATTTCCAATCCCAATTCCTTTTCATAAGAGCAGAAATTTCATCCGTCTGTGAGAACAGACGACTGTCTTGCGCAACTTTCCGCATTTGCCAATGGCAACAAAAAGCTATTTTTTCTGCATTTATCAAAATGCCACTCGAGTTCGGCTGTGCAGTAAGTGTCAATAGAATTCTGTTACATCATCTATGAGAAAAGTTCTCTGTGCACTAAACGAATCACTGAATAGCCAGTCAAACCTGTGCTGCTTCATGTCGCCGCTCCTCATATCAAGTCATATTATGACATATTATGCATGCATGAGAGAGTGAGTGAGAAAAGAGAGAGAGAGAGTGAGATATTTCAGTGAAATGATACCTCTGTCAGTGTTGATTATGCTCTGCTGACAGAGAGCAGAGCCCTTTTTCTGCAACCTTTCATTCCACATGCTGTCAAAGAGACATTATTGGTTTTAACGGTTAGTTAATTCAATAGTGGCTATTAGTTAAAGTTATGTAGAGTTGTGTGTGTGTGTGTTTTTCACACAATTGAAAGGGGCAGTGTCATCATTGACTCATATCATTACAAACCTGTATGCTGTTATTTTCTCATAGCTACATTTTTACTACATTTTTGAAAAATCTATAACCAGATATTCTATGACAGTCCATGATCACATGACCGCTGTCAAGCATCAAAATTAAGAGAAAAACATAAGTTCAGTAACAAATATGACTTCCAATATAATAGTTCACATGACAGCTAACAGGGAACGTTCCCAGAATGTTGGCTAATGATCTCTTAAAGTTATCTAAAAACATATTCTGGCAGTAACGTTAGTAAAACGTTCTTAACATTATACACCATATATATCAAAAACATTATTCTTAAGTAGTTAGTGGAATGTTTACATTACAAAATTGTTTGAGTAACATTTTTAAAGGAAACATTAAGGAAACATTCTTACAACCCATAATTGTTAGCTGACAGACCAAAGAAAGATACACACATGCATGAGTCAAATGGTCGACTTGTATGATGTTTTTATTTACACTGAAGTTTGACAGAACTAAATTATAAACAATTACAAATATATCTTATAAAATCGTTTTATATTTTCATCCGTAACAACAGGCTGCATAAATTGCCACCATTTTCAATTCTTTTAAAACTATAAATATCTTATGATCTTTGTTCATGGATAAAATGGACGTGTTAGTATGCGCAGGCAGTGATGTCTGTTATCCTGATTCTGGCTAACACAGACCTACAGATGAAGGCTAAAGGTTAAACAGATAATTAGCAAAGTTTAATTAGCACAGAAGGCAGACCGGTGCTGCTTATAAACAAGATCAGTGGATGATTATTAGCGAACGGATGACACACATTAGCGAGAGCTGTTTTTAGCATTAGCCATTAAACCATGTAATGCCTTATGGTACATGAAAATCAAACATTTTAATGAAGATATTTAGCGTTAACGGTGAACTTGGTTTTCTCTGAGGAAATATATTCACTGCTGTCCCTCAGTGAGTGGCTCTTTGCCTTCTGCACCCCTGAGAATTTAGATATCTCCTTTTTGTGACATTTGCCCCAGACCACATGGCATGTGACTTGCAATATGTTGCAAAATGTGCAATATGTAAAATGTTGCCATTTTATTCCGAATACAACATACTTGTGTGCATTCATATGCTGTAACATACCAGGTTTCATCTGTGGATGATCAATAACAGCATGAAAGAAGGAGTTATGATGCATGATGTGAATGCACAGGTGTTTCATCCAGGTATTGCACACACACATTGGAGAAGTGAGTTGTGAACACACACCTTGTGAACTATGAACACACCCCCGCAGCGATGCAGCACTGCGGCGACCGGGGGGCTATTGGGGGTGAGGTGCCTCACTCAAGGGCACCTCAGTTGTTTCCTGCCAGCAGTGGGAATCAAACCTGCAGCCTTCTGGTTACAAATCAGACTCTCTAACCAGTAGGCCACAACTGCCCCTGGCATTCCCCTAAATACCATAGTGTTACCATCGTACCTTGTGCACAAAAACAACATGTTGAAAATGAAAAATTGAAAACTGATAGTCCCATGGCACGTTGTGACAACTCTCCAAAACTACATAATCAAACAGCTTAATTATATATTGTTTGTATTATGATTTATTACCAAGAGCTAGAAAGCATTTAAAAGCCCATTTAATTCTAAAATAAACCAAAATGCTTTGCGTTTTGTTAAATAAAATGTATAATCATTCACCAAACAAGCCAAAATGATAAAAATGATAAAAACAAACTTGACAAAAATGTAACAGAAAAGCAAATCATAGACTAAATATGAGACTAAACAGTCTCTGTTTGTTGACTTATTGGATGAGCTGTGTTTAGCACACAGCACTAGAACAGAGATCATGCGTCTCCATTTCTAAGTGAAATTGATCGTGACAGAGAACCTACCAGGAGGTTAAGATTGTGAGATTGATGGATGTTCATGTACCTCACACACTCGCGAATTCCTGCATCTCAACAACAAACAAACTTCCTGTGTGTGTCTGCACACTCTGCTGCTTCTACAGCAGAGTGCTACTTGTTTGGTTACTTAATGTAAATGTTAAGGAAATGTTGTTACAACCTAAAATTGTTAGCTGGGTTTGCAGAAAATGGATAACTGTGTGAAAAGCTGCATTAATTAGACTCATTATAATAACTTGATAACATTCATTAACTGACCAATTAGAGCTACTCAACTAATGCATCATTATGGAGCTTCTGAAATGATTATAAGCCACCCATCAGCGCATGATTCATCAAAACACCTAAGAAAAACTGACTTGCTGATTAATCAAATTCAGGGCGATGTATTTATTGCACAGGTGGATTGTGGGTAAAGCTACAGAAAAGCGCTCTGTCATTCTCAGATTCTTTCAAACACACTTCATTACTCCAATCCTCTGATTCATCATCACCGCATCTATCACTGTCTAAGACAACAGCGATGATTTCCCCGTTTAAACCCTGACAGCACAGAGCTGACGGATCCTCACAGCTCCACTGCAACGCCATGATTACAGATGAGAATATGTGCGGACTGGAGTTTAAACTCGGTTCTGCAGTCCCAGGAAGTGAAAAGCGAGAGCACTCCTCAGTTCTGAAGTTTCATGCATACTTCACGCTGAGGGTTTGACACTGTACACTCATTTTTAACTTTCTGCAGTTATGTAAATGAGTGGTTGTGCTTCACGTTGTTATTTAGGTATTTATTGAGTATTTTTTGAACAAAAATGTTCAAAACAAAAACGAAGTTCTAGGAATGATCACCATGTCCAGTTTTTCACTAACAACTTAAGAATAACGTATATTAATGTATAAGATACATAACATTTTAAAAGTTCTACCAAATTTTTTGTCCAACATTTTTTTTACAAATTTTTTTCTAAAGTTTTTGGATCACTTTGACACAACTTTTGGAGAACATTAGCCAATGTTCTGAGAACAGTCCCTGTAGCTGGGATGCAAGTCTTTACTAAAGAGCACTAAGGTGTTTGGCATACAGTAGCTCTACATGGGCAGACAAGTGCACAACCAATCAACCAATCAATCACAGCTCCAGCTGTGCTTCTGACTGCAGCCATCCATCATCTCTGTATCTTGGTCTTAGACAACAGTGATGGATCATCAGCACACGCTGTCAGGACCGTATGGGACGGTTCTGTCTGGATCTGCTCTTAAACATCGATCAGAACACTTTTTACAATGTGATTTAACAGACCTGCTATTCAAGCTGCAGTTTTAAGATACAGGAACATATCATGATAATTCACTTGAGTTAAATGGCCTTAAATAGCCATGGGCAGTTTTTAAAGAAGAGCTATTAAAGTCTTTTGGCAGAGAGACTTTATAAAATACCTTTGGCTAAAAAGGTCTTGTCGTGATTTATGGAAACTACTACAATTCTGTACCGTTTTTTAAATCGTTCCAAGAACTACTTAAGAATAATGTTAATACAACTTTTAACATCAAAACATTTTGATAACTAGGAGAACATTTTAAGAACATTAGCCAACGTTCTGAGAATGTTGCTTGTTAGCTGGGGACTTCATATCTGAAAGACATTTGGAAAAAGTCATTAGTGTTATCAAAGTCGTTATAAATGTCAATGTTTGTATATTAGTAGATGCATCTGATCAATGTGCCTGATAATAATCAAGTGAAGTCAGTTTTATTTGTACAGTGAACTGCTTCTTAAAACAGCTGAACATACAATCGCACCTCCAGTAAGTTTGAAAGAACATCCTTATTAACCAATAAGACCAGCACAAACCCAATATAAACCATCCAGAACCAGCCTGGAGATTCATATGGACGTCTTCAACAGGAGGGTGAAGGTTTAGGCTTCATGTTTTCTTCATGTCAGCATCTGTCAGAGGAACAGAAGGTGGAGCAGAAGAACACAGAGGAGGGATATATTCATTGACATGCTGTTATCCAGACAGACGGCTCCTCTGTTCTGTTTTGTGTGGAGAGCAGAGACCCTGTATGCACAGACATCCAGATCCCATCATATCATCTCTCTCTAATCCTTCCATCTTCCTCAACATCCAGATAAAAGAGCAACGCGAGCCGTCGTGTTGCTCCTCTCTCCCTTCGACCTCCCTGTGTAATCTGACAGTGAAAATTAACACAATGAAAGTTGTACTTAAATCCCTTCAGTTTCCGCTGCCTCGCGTGGGCTGAGGCCACAGGCGGGTTCCATTTTATTAGCTGTGTTTAAATGAAGCGTTTTATGCCCTCATCCCCTGAGCTTTGTCTGGATCTTAGTCCGTCTGTCAGTAAGACTTACGGCCGACGCGCTGCGTGCTCTGCCTGGGAAATCACAGCTGTCTCTTATTGAAGAGCCATTTTTATTACAATGATGTGTCTAAAATGACTGTTGATCTGTTTACGGGACCTTTATTGAATAAGTACGGCAGAAATACAAGACCAGAAAAGACACATGAACTTCACATGTGCAAAAACACACATGAAACATATCATCACGTTTCACATGTGATTCCAGGGCTGCACGTGGGAATTTGCACGGGATTCACATGAAAATGTTCCAGAATCACACATTTAACATGCGATCATGTTTATTCACGTGTCCACATGAATTTCACATGTGCCAAAACACACGTGATCCAATGTGAATATAGAGTATACATAGAATATACAATTCTATATTCGAATTCTATATTCTAATATAGAATATACAGTTTGTACAGTATAAGTCATTATATCTATGGAAGGTCCCCATAGGGCATAAAAACAAGTGTCTGTGTGTGTGTGTGTGTGTCTGTGTGTGTGTGTGTAGAGGACACACTGTTCACTGATCACTGTTCTAAATATGGGGTGGACGGGATGTTTATGAGGAAACAGCTTAATAAACATATTAAATAATGTCTTAATAGAAAACTGCAAATGCAAAACGGATAGAATTAAGGGACAAAAATCTCATTAGCTCAGTATATAAACAACAGATGCTAACGCAAAGTCACCACGATGCAAAAAACTACAAGCATAAACTGAAGGCTAATATAAAAAGTTGTGCACTACAGGGAGTTCTTACAAGGTATTTTACCAACCCGTTTTATTTGCTGGCGGGATTTGATTAAGGGAAAGCAAAAATAATATTTGTTTCTGTTCTTTATTGTTTTCTCTCTTGTTTATATTCACCTGATGTAGGTGAAGTGTACGAGTGTGAAATGAAGGCAGAAAAACAATATTGCTTTAAATTACATTTCTCTCTCTCTGTTGTGGGGAAAGACACAAGCAATGAAACATGACGAAGCTCGGAAATAAAAGTTTACAGTCTTAATGGAACAAGCGCACCTCAACAGCAGCACCTCGAATAGCAAAGCAGAGCTCTTACACCGCCTGTAAAATTTCTCTCTTTCCTCACCTCATCAGTTCAGCCCACGCCCTGACGGCTTTCATGTGTATCCCGCAAGGTCACTTTTGTACACAAAACCACAGTAACCCATGACCCGAGAAGATCAGACGCAGTCTGCCTCAGACTGCAGTGCACCAAAACAGACAGCCCTGAGAATACAATCCCTGCG
>JAZGTI010008536.1:0-20022 GCA_036877585.1 Botia kubotai | reverse complement strand
CTGATCGTCTGCACAGCGGTAGCCGGCAGGCCAGAACGACCGTCAGGCCACCGGGAAATGTCCCGGTGCTCCCGATGGCCAGTCCGCCCCTGCCACACAGGCTTCTTCTATTCTTAGCATGAAGGATGTAGTATGTGTTCACATACACCTTATGCATTACACGGGCAGGAGTACTAACAGTTATTTGCTGTATTATACACAAATCTGTTCATAGCTTAAAACAACAGTATACAGAGAACTTCAGCCATATGGAGACTGTCTTAAAATAGGCTGTGATTGTAAAGTTCTTTCCCAAAGGATCATGGGAATAGGTAAACCAATACAGCTTTCAGGTGTATAATTATTGTCTAGTAAGAGGCGTGTGAGTGGTGCAGTATTTCCAAGAAAGGGTTTATTACACCTTGGTCTTCATTATGTTCATTTGTCAACCACTGTGACCAACAATGACACTTTCTTTTGTCACTTGATGTCTACTGTTAAAGTCTCATTGGTCCAAAATCCTGCTTCACAAAACTGCACATTAAACATGAAATACAGCATGTTCTGATTGGCTGTGACTGTGCCGCATCACACAGAGATTCTTTCAGTTTAGAGAGACAAATTATGATGGAAATGTTTTTGAATTTCATTTTATTTCTGTATAATCCCATTCAAATTACAAAACATTAATTCAGTTTAATTTAGTGTAATTTAGAATAATTCTCATTTGAACTCTAAATAGCACACAGCTCTGCCGTAGTGTATATTGTGTACATTGAGGTTACAGAGGTGAAGGCAGGAAGCTGCAATCAGAGGAAGTTCTGAAATGTGTGTGACGTAATGGCCGATATGCACACAGCCCTGCGGTTTAACATTTACCCACTGATAACAGTGTTTGCTGTGAACTGATATTAACCCTGAATTTCCTTCTCCCTCTTTCTCTTTTCTGCCTCTATCTTCATCTTCTCTGGGTTTCTCTCACATTCTTCTTTCGTCATATTAAATGAATGGTCCCTTCGCTCTTTGACCTCATCTCTCTGTGCTGTAATACTCAGCTGACCTTGGGTTCTTGATGTATAAGGATAATATCTGGTAATATGAAATGGTTTGATCACAGTTGTTAATTTGTCGTCTCTAAATTGGTTTCTGTAGAGAAAATTAAGTGCAGTATTTCAGTAAAGACAATCTAGGTATTTTATTTCTGTTTGCTTTTTTCAATTGCTGTTTTCTAAAAAAAGTTTCCAGTGTAGTGCATGATTCAGCATAACAGTGTGACAGACCTGTTGTGTGTTTCTCTTCTATTAGTTCCCCAGGGTGTATGTTGTGTTGTTTTCTATAGAGGGCAGAGAGCTGTCAAGAGCGTTTACTGTAGCCTGATGTTCATCTCTGCACACAACAACAGAGACAAACCAGCAGGGTGTTAATGTGACCCCCAGTGCCAACTACAGTGTTCACTTTATACTGTGTGTGTGTGTGTGTGTGTGTGAGAGAGCGAGTGAGAGAGAGGGGGGATGATTGCTTTCGCGTATAAATGTATATAAATCTATAATGTATGTATATAAATCTACTAAGCCTACACAAGTAATGCTTATTTGCATACTGCTGTTCACAATGCATGTAGTTTCACAGCAACTTTATAGAAAAGTATGTTCCATGTTGCTCTTCGTCCAGCTGTTTTTGTATGCTTGTTAATATACCGTTATAAATGCATGGGATCATGTTAAGAGCACATCCCTTGTTCTGAATGTATGACTGCAGAGGATGCATCAAACTAACACAAACAGGCACATTTTACCAGAAAGGTGAGCTTGATTATACCACTCACAGCTGTAATTAGAGGCAGTTACCGAGCATGGATACTGATCCCATGCCAGTTCATTATCTTCATGGAGCTATTATCTTCATAATATCCCATCAGTGGTGTCAGATTTCATATTATCATTTTTGACAGAACCTTAAAACCTTTTGTAGCAGCAATTGGTCCTACAGATTTGCAAATCTAAATCTGGATTGGTTTCTGTATATAGTATTTCCTATACTGTAGGAAACAAGCCAGTCCCTGTTCACTGGTTTCCAGTATACACTAGAGCTGCAGTCTGACCCAAAGGAAAGGAAATAACTGATGAGATCTCCCTAATATCTTAATTATTTCTCCTAGACAACAATAAGTTTAAATTGAGAGCAAACTGAAACATTTGCTTATTTCTCCTGTGTCTTCAATATTTCTTTTGAGATAAAGACCCAAAAATCTCACAAGTGTGTCTATCAGAGTTTTAGATACAATCTCAACAAGATTTGCTCAGATTTGCCAAGTCTAATTTCTCATTAAATTTACCCAAATCCAGATTATTTTACCTACAGTCTTCATTAGTTTTACATCTTTTAATGTAGTTACAGCTCCATTGTTTTATTACATTGTTTTATTCTTTAATACAAATGTACAACAAATATTAAGTTTATCTTTGGATCCACACTTACGTTATCTGTCATCATTTGGAGCCAAAGCTGCCATGGCCTCACCTTTCATGTCTAAAATAGACTCAAACTCTAGAGATCTGAAACTTGGAGTGCTGCAAACTTTCGCTGTTTCCTTGGAAACTGAACTGGCTCTTCTGTTTCCCTCCCCACACGTGATCAGTGTATTTATTCAGCAAAAAGTCACACTCCAAACACTGCAGAGTGTGAAAGACTCTATTCAGAGACACAAATGCTCGCACACCCCGCGCTGCTGTCTCTAGTTATGACTGCGTCTAAAACGCATGCTATAATTACCCAGCTTTACAGCATGGCCCACGCTCTCTGTTCTTCCTGTGAAGCTCACTGATTATGTGAACCATGTAGCTTCAGCAACAAGAAGGTCATTCTGTCACACATGCTTTGTGTTTTGTTGGAAGTGATCTGTTAGATTCTACACCACCAGAATCAAAAAGCATTGATTTGTGATGTATGCTATATTAGTTACAAACAGTTTGTGGAATGACGTTTCCCAAAATATAGATTTCTGATAAAGAATTACTGTAAGACAGAAAATGACAAAATATATGACTAACCAGAGACAGCATAAGACAACCACCTCAAAAGGAAAAATCACCCTACCAAACCTTGATCCTTTAATGCTAATGCGTTTGTTGCATGTTAGAATGTATTCAACTATATGAGGAAGAGGGCAATGGCCCTTGCTTGCTCTGGTAGACTTTTGTAGCTGATTAAAACTAAAAATGTCTTTTTTGCTTTCTGTAGATCAAAAAAGCTTAAAATGCAGCAAAAATGGTAAATTGTAAATAATACAGTGTACAGTTTTAAGTACGCTTAAGTTGGATTTGGTTCTGTGTAAGTGAAATGCTGCTTCATTGTCATGACACTCAACATGTGCTAGCTGGAGCAGATGACCCTGAAAGAAGTACAAGTTTTTGGGCCCACAGTTCTGAGCAGCTTTTGGTTCAGCAGACATCAACAGTGTATTTTGTAGATTTTGAGGATTTTGGTGAGATGTGCATAAATATTGTCTCTCGTCTCAATCTTATTCACATGTGGGAATGAGTAAAAAAAAAACATATCAGCCAAACAATATAATATAATAGAACATATGTGATTTTAAAAGAAAAAGTAGATTAATTGGAGCATAAAAAAATCCAACTCTCTCAGTCAGAACTCTCCAGAATGAAAGAGGAAAAGATGAGAGGTAGTAATAACATAAGACACAGAAATTATATAGACAATTAAAGCAACAGAGACACACATACACAATTAAACATACAGTATTTTGTGTACTTTTACAAAAACAATATAAATATGTAAAACCTTTAATATTTCCATTTACTGTAAACATGGACAAAATGGCAGGATTTAGACATAATAACAGCTCCATACAGTTTTAAAATCTGCAAAGGGAATTGGTTTATTTTTTATATTTTTGTATGATTTATGAATATAAAACTGTTTTGGAATAAATGATTAAATTGCTACATTTGAAATTTATGTTGATATTACAATCCTGACAGTCAATTAATAATAAAAGGGCCTAAATGTCTACTGATGAGTCTGTGGAAATCATCCTGATTTATGATGATTAGTCTTTGACAGTTTGGATGGCTCATTGATCTGTTTATAATTAGCATTTAATTTAATCATGTTCCCTTGTGTTCATTCCTTTTTAATCAGCTCATCTATATTCTTAAGAGGGAATATGAGAGGAGACTGCTGTTAAGTGTCTTATTTATTTCTATTACCAAATTTGCTGTTTGGAAAGAGAAACAGATGCTTGTTATGTTTGCAATAATCTGACTCATAGATAAATGTATTCAATAGATTAAAAGGAACCCAGGGGAAATTTATGACAATTAATGGCTAAATGAAGATTTATGCATTTGGCAGACACTTTTATCCAAAGCGACTTACAAGCGATACATTTTCTCAGTATATTTGCTCCTTGAGAATGAAACTTCTAACACAACGCTCCACAGACTGAGCTACATGCAAACTGGTTTAGCAAAACACTGATGGGCTCTTTACTTAAGCTTGCTTACTAAACGTACTCCTTTACTTACTGTTTTTTGCAAACAAATATGCAAACATTATTGCAATGGCAGACAGCCAAGTCTTACTGCTCAATGAGTTCATTACATTTATGTCAACGAGTTGGTTTCCTTCAAGTTTAAATTGCTGGTTTAAAGCTGATACCAAGATCCAGAAATGTTTTTGAGTGTGAAAAAGCAGAAACTGTGGTTTAGTAAAATAAGCTGTTTGCTACAGTACTATGCTTTGAAGCAACATGTATGATAGTATACATTTCATTATCTATTTCAGTTTTAGCAGTTGTCTGTCTTTTGTGCTTTATTTGACAGTTATCTAAACAATTCTTGTTCTTTGTTAAAACCATTATGACCATGTTTTGTCAAGCCCATTCTTTGGCTGAATGGCTGTTGTAGGCAGTGGAGGGTGTGTGCAATGATAGCTTTAAAAAGAAACAGCAGTCAATGCAATCAGTACAGCTGCACGAGCAGTGAACTGGAATCAGGTGAACATTAATGACACAGACCATTTGTTAAGAGCAAATGTTAATGCGTTTACATCTATAGCACAACGATGGATTCTTGATCTTTAAGGTTAAAATTCAATTTGTCTAAATGTGTTTTTAAGTAATTTGTGTGGTATTAATAAAAGGTTACATGTAAGTAATATCATGTATGTATTAATATGTTAATATAATGTGCTGAGTGTTTTGAGTTCTCCTGTGATCAGACGCTATATGTGGCATTACTTGTGCTTTACCTTCAGAGATGTGTGACAAAACATGTCCTATGACTACACTTACCATTAGTTTGTAAAAGAGCAGCATTTAAACTTTAAAAACAAATCATAAATTTTAATTAATCACTTTAATTTTTTTTAAATAAATAAAAAAATATAAAAATAAATGTTACACATTATGTGCTACACATTTTATGAAAAACTGGAATAAGCAGTCAAACATACAACAGATAAATACATCTTATTAATAATAATCCAGAATAATTCTCTACATCAACTTTTATTTGTTTATTTTGAGTTGTATAGCTTTTTCCCCTAGCAGTCAAGAATTGTGGATATGCATACAGAATTTCAACAAAGATTAAAGTCAATTGTCTTTGTATTGTTTCCTTTTATGATTTTTTTCACTCAACAGCTGGACATAAATCAGCATATCACATAGCTGAAAATGTTGCATGGATATTTCAAATTAATGTTCTGTTGCAATATTAACCAAGAAATAAAATCTAATTTTTCCCTCTTTTCATAAAAACAACTCAAGTGATTGGTACTGACAGAACACTTATTATATGCCTGTTGCTAAGCAGCAAGATGCATTTTTAGCCAAAAATGTGTAGCTAATTACAATGATTAGGTGAGGAAATTGCTGAGCTATGACCAAATGACCCAACGCACTAAAGCCTTCACTAATATTAAGTACCATCAATTTTGACCTTATTTGGACCATATACCATCAATTTGGACCATATTGTTTGGACATGGTACTACAGTACTCTTCATTGAAGCTCAATATATAGTAAACAGCTGATTAATGAATGTGGTAATAATTCAGTACCATGGATGCTATAAATCAAAGTATCACATAATATGTTACTGTACCATGGTACAGTCACAATATATTTAATTAAAGCCTGTTTAATCATCTGATTTTGACTTACAATACTTGCATTGTATTTGTCAAAACATTTGTATATTTAACAAAACTGGTTATTATTGTAAAAGACTATTTAATTTTTAATTTCAGATAAACACACAGCAGATCTGTTATTGCACTGCAGGGATATGCTTATGATCTAATTAATCTTGATCTTACTTTTCAGACGTTCTGCTTTAAACAAGATGCTGATTAAAGCGTGTGCTTACCGTTAGTAACCAATCCTTAAACATGTCTATAAAATATTTCCTTTAGATACTGCAGGTTTAATTGTCAAATGAAGTGAATACATGGGATGCTGTAGAATAATGTTTGATTCTGAGTGGAGTCATGTTTAATTGGTTTGACTGGTAAGTTATATTAAAAATGCCTGCAGAATATTTTTAGCATATTTGACAGTGGTATAGTTATGTACTTCATAGAATTCGCAATGCATCATTTTACACTTCAGTACAGTAAAGTGTTCATTGCATTATTTACAGTAGGTTTTACATCTGTGGTCGCTAAGAGCCAAAACAAAAAGTAATGTTTTAAAACGTCGTCAGGTCGAAACCTAGTTTATAATCAGATCTCTGACAACAACGAATATTTAAAGTATCAACCTAAAACTTTAATATTAAATGTGTGATTAAAAAATTAAAACAGGGGCGGTAAGGGTTAACAGAAAGCCTTTGTCAATGGTGTTTTGATCAACATGTGCTTAATACTGATAGGCCATCCTGTGGTGGTCTGCTCTCTCGGTGTCCCGGGAACGGTTGGATCAGCTCTTCATAACTCCTCCTCTGAGCAGCAGTGATTGCTCACTGGTGTAAGATCCCTTCCTCCGGTGCAGTGTCAGTCTAACACGAGTGGATAATAAAATGAATGCGTCTAATTTTGGATACTTGATTTAGAACGTGCATTAGGGTATTAAAACATTCCGTTGTGTGTTTAACTCGCTCAGATTGATTTTCACTACACAAATTCGCTTCGGAGGCAAAAAGCGTGTTTTTTTACGCGGCTCCACCATTTGCATGCTTTTTGGATCGGTTTGTCACGAATAAACTCAAATGTAGGGAGTTTTAATATGTTGCAAGTTATTTTCCCACGCGAGCTGTCAGTCGGACAATCTGGATACCCTGCGCGCCGTACATTGTCGCAGGTAAGATTTACAGGATTTTGGTACGGATTATATTTTTAGCGATCTGGATAGCTGTATTTGTATTACATGATTCAGAAGACACAACACAAGCGCACAGTACACACTTTTGTTATTTATGTATTGGTTTGTGTTAAAGATGTCCCGTAGCGAGTTTAGGATTTGGAGCCCTGCAACTCAGCGAGACGGTAAAGTGTAAAAGTGACTTTGTAAACAGTTAAAGTGTTAGCTGTCCTGGGTTAAATCGAAGACAAAACAAAAAGGATGGCAACGGGAGTGATAACTAATGTCAGATGAGGCCAAGTAGCACTCTCAGCCTCAGGGCGGAGTTTGACTTCGCGTTATGTAGAAGCAAGTGGGAAAGCCAGAGTTAAGTGTATGTTCCAGAAATTTGGCAAATTCTCTTTAAAAATGAAAATTGGTGCAAAATTTGTCAATAACAAAGCCTTTTCACATACAATAAATTCACTAAATAATAAAAATAATGCCTTGTCTACTTCGTTGGTTTCACCCATTAAAGTTCCCCAGACAGATTTCCTGTCAAAACAGGACGTTATGGGTAGCCATATCAAAGGATATGGATTACTTTATTATTTATTGTGTATTTAGTGGGGACATCTGTTTGCTATTCCACAATTACTTGCAGGACCTTTGAGTTTTCATTTTCAGTATTGACTGTACATTTAAGTTAAATTTGTGTTCTCTGTGCCAAGAAAGCACAAATACGTCTCATTATTCATGCCGTAATAATAGAAAATATTGAAGTGAATAGGGGCTCCTCGCTTTTTTAGGTCTCTAGGGGCTCCTCACTCTCTAGAACCACCCTCAGGCCTCTGTGACATTACGTGCTTTTTGCCAAGGGACCGGAAATATTTTTTAATATCCATTTTGTAGGCGAAGGAATTTTAATTTGCTTATTGCATATTGCTTTTTAATTAGAGCAGAGATAACAGTGTATCAGAATGTCTCGACCTCATTTAGGANCAAAAGAACAGACACTCTGGCAATTGTTGCTTTTGTAACCCTAGCTTTTCCCAGCTGTTGGTCGACACATGGTGATCTGTGTATGTGCTACAGTGCAAAGCTGTGTTTCTTTGTGTGTTAATGAACAGGTGTCTATTTATACATAAGGATTTCACTTGGATCCCATGTAAAAGCATGCACGCTCTTTGATTTAGATATAAATATTAAGTCAAAGAAAAAATGCAGAAATGGAAGTCAGGCTAGACACTTCTTTGAGTGGGAACCATGGGGGCACATTTTACACCACAGGCAATGGCTGTGAGAAGACCGTAAATTATCAAAAAAATCAAAATACAGCAGTCTAAAGATGTTTTTAGAGCATGTAAATGTCAGTACAGTGTCACAATTACTGAAGGAAAAGGAGTATTTGAACTCAGACTTTCCGAGTTGAATGCAGGGCAATTCAGCATTCATGGCAGAAGCTAACTGATATTAGCATTAGCCACTGATGCCACCTCCCCTGACTCTATCTCACCCACCAAAGACATGATACATTTCAACACTAAAAATGACAGACATAGACCTCCTCAGGGTCTTCTAAATGGCTAAACAATAGAGTTTCACAGAGATGTGTGATATGTCTGGACACCCGTTTCATTGATGTCTGTCAGCTTTTAAGGACGTGTTATTTCTCCAAATCAAATAGCTCTTCGCTATAGTGTAGTAGGTCAGTGGTCATGCAGCACTACCATAAGGAAGGGAAAATTTATGTTGTCAATAAACATAAAAAATACTATGACTGCTCTTGGATTATAAGTGACTGTGAGCGTGTAACAACAGAAACACACTGCATGTACATGGAGCATGTATGTGATGTCAAAAAATGAGGAAGAATGTACATAATGTAAATGTTCGATAGTTGAAGAAAAATTCACCCATAAGCTGCAAAATCTACATTTGAATGAAAGAAATTAGCCAAATGAAGGTTTTATTTATGGTCTACAGCAGATCTGGTGATTGTTTAGGCTGATATTTTGTTTGGTGGGTGGGGGATAATTGTGTCTGGGACTGACAATGACAGTGAATGTTTCATCTGCTCGTCTGCTGGCAGGGCGACGCTCAGACACAATGGTGACCCGAATAGAGGAGCCAGTGAAACACTGGCGCATGTTTTCCTCGCAACACTGCAACGTCTGTGTCCTGCTGAGTGTCCTGCTTTTTCAGGCCACCTTGTTTAAATTTCTACACAAGCTAAATTGCATAACCTTACAGAATAACATCAATGAAGCGTGCATGGAGGGGGGTGCGGGAGTGAATATTTGTATCCTGTGGAAACTTACTTCCTGTGTACATTATTGAAAGGATGCACTTGCTATTGGAGAAATAAGCACTGTTAACAAACCCTGACAAACCTCTTTCTCTCTCATACTCATCATTTAAACATTCTTTGCTTTTACACATGTTGCAATTGCAGTAAAAAGAGATATGAAAAGGTTATATGAAAAAGGAAAAGGAAAGTAAGTTATATTTTGCATAAATTATGCCTGTTTTTGTACCATTTTTTAGAACTATTCATTCCTCAGTTTGCAATTATTATTATTGGTGGAAACTATCCTTTCTGGATATAATGACTGAATTTAAATATGTTTGAATACTTTTCAAAGCTAAATATATTTTTTAACAACTATGAGAATAAGATTATTTTCACATTACACTATTAAGAAAATCTTTGTGGGAATAATCTTAGCAGTACAAAAATTGTTTTATTTTCTTTATTCCAAATATAATTTTTATTTAGATGAAATACAATCCAAACACGTTCTTGACAGGTTTCATCTGATTTTTCTGAAAGCGTCCCTCGCAGATACAGCAGCGATTCCTAAGGCTTAACAAAACATGCTTATACAGGTCATGTACAGTATAGCTATGCAGATATTTCTCCCTATATATATCAGTTTCACCTGCACTTGTTTGGATTTTTAAAAGAAAATAATTAGATGAATACTTTACACCACATGTATTGTTTTCCACTTTTTGCTAATAGTTTTTGTTGATGTTGTCCACATCACAATCTTTCATCTCACATCTATTGCTCTCTGATTATATCATACTAAATAAATCAGGATGAGTGGTCCTCAGTTTATATTTGCCCTCTGCAGGTTTTGCGCTGCATTGCTAAGGGCTCAGACAGTGCTTAAGGCTTGGAGAACACTGGACCACTCTGGGTGGAGATGTGTTGGGAGCAAACTAAAATTAGAAACAAAGCTCAATGGGCTTTACATCAAGCAGAATGTGATTTCCCTCTCAGTCTTTCATCACATAACCCCTTTAGCAATCAGAAACCTTTTTTTCCCAAAACACCTAGTGTCACAGAGACACGTGCTGGTTATGAAACAAAACACATCCGCACCCTGAGAAATTGTGTGATGTAGACAAATGCTTTAATGGAGCTTAAAGAGTTTAGATGCCAGTTTTATGATTGAAAATGTGATTCCATTTTAATGATTACTACATTTTAGGGAGTTAGTTTATTGGTAACTGTCTGATATTAATCACAGCTGGGTCTGGAACATTTAATTGCTTGATGAGATAAATATCTACTGTCACTCTACAGGTGGTTCTGGTTGTCAATGCTGATTAGCCTTTGTCTAGTGGCTAGCTTTTAACATTAACACTAGTTAGATTTAGACCTTAGCACAATATAGCACAGCCTCCCTGAAGTGAAACCGAATATTAAAGGAAATAATATGGATTTCATCCATTGAAATTTGATTGGATCATAAAAAGGCTATGATATTATTGGTTCATATTATTGTCCCCCAGCTGTGCAGCCGTATTACAGTTTGATGAATGCTTGTGAACATAAATGTTTTATCTGTAGAATAATGTGCACTGATAAATTGGGAGGAATGAGAACCGAGGCATTTATTAAAAAGGTTAATGAAGTCAAAGCCACAGGCTTTATCTTGTTTAGCCCTGCCCAGGAGTCGGTGAGCAGGTCTGTGATGTGAGCCTAAATCTGTGAGTCTGAGCCTGTGAGTCAAGTCTGTGATGTGAGTCTGTAAACAGGTATGTGATGTGAGCCTAAGAGCAGGTCTGTGATGTGGGCCTGAGTCTATAAGCCAGGTCTGTGGTCTGAGCCTGTGAGCCATGTCTGTGATATGAGCCTGAGTCATATGATGTGAGTTTATATAGATATAGATAACAGTACTTTTGATATAGTTTAGTTCCCATGAGTATGAACACTTCCAACAGTAAATGATTTATTTAGATTTATATGACTTGTTGACTGCTTGTAATGTGACGCGTGTAAACTTTCACTGTGATTAACTGACAGCATATGTTGCAATATGAAGAATTTCAACAGTCAGCAGTTTTGCTTACAAGACCTTTATCTGTAATTTTCTTTAAATCTTCAACAAATCTTTGTCCTTACCTGCTCCATGCAAAAACAAACAACTGAGATTCATAAACAAATTACTCTTTTGAACCTACACTCACAATCAGTATTTAAAATAGTCTAATGTCCATTTTAGGTGTAAATGACTCAATTTGACAGAATGGTTAGTTGATAACATCGAATTCACTTGCTGATTTATAAATACAACCAGTAGTTAAAGAATACTGCTCATTCTTTTACCCATTAATGAATGTATAACTAATGATTATATAATAATTCAAATATAATAAAAACCACGACCCCAGCATATAACACAGAGTTCTGTATGAAACACAACACACAATGTCAAGGGCACTGGGCTGAGCCGCCCAATGACCTGTAAAGATCGCAGACTTTTGAAACAAGTAACTCCATCAAGCTGACCGTTAGAGACCCACACATATCATTCTCACTCAAAGACTTCCTGTCTGCAGTACAGCTGTTTCGTGGGCTCACACTGTTCAGATGAAGTAAGATCCTATTCTCAGAGGACTGAAGGTACTTTAGATCTTTCATCTGTGGGTATATTCAGTGTTTATGTCTGGTTTCTAATCACTGAAACATTACAGCAGGTGCTGTAGAAAGTAAAAAAACATTAGCATTGTTTGTCACACATATATAGCAAAGTTCTGAATAAAGAATGCGCTCCATAACACAGCCAGATGGCTCAGCTGACTTATGAAGCAAAACAGCTCGACATAATTAAACAGTTTTTATTAATTATTATATAACATCCTTGCATTGCAGAATGAAAGTGTGCAAGCCACATATGCTGTCGATAGATCTTAATATGGAGCTATTCTGAAACATTTTATTATAATTCATATTAAAGACTGGCAAACTACAAGTATTGTATTTTTTATTATGAAAAGAGAAGTACAGTTTGTAGTTTATAAGATAATCATGGCAAAAGAAATGGCATTTTTTGCAGTTCATGACTGGCAGTGCCATCCAAAAATTGCAAAAAAAAATAATCAGAGAAGACTTTCAATCCATTTGTCAGCTCCAGTCTTTTCTCTTGATTCTCTTACTATAAACGTGTACATTTAACCTTTGGAAATTATAACAGCTTCAACTGGAAATGAATTGTTCTAAAATTCATCATATGCATGAAGGAGTGCTTTTTAATATGCAGTAGCAGTGCTTTACATCTGATTCACACAGACTGAGAGACTGAGAACCGCACGGCTCATTCTGCACTCTGTTAATGAGTGTAGCAATGATAGCTTTGAGTGTCTGTCTTGACACAGTGACACAGCCTTTCATTTCCAAGTAACCCAATCCTGTCACTACCTGTCAAAACTTCCCTTGCAACCTGACATCTCTGCACGTACGTGGATGCTCCTCATGAGAGCTTCCTGCTGTTTTTGAGCTAGGAAGTGACAAACGGTAGTGTTAAACATCAAGAATTCTGTTCTCATTTACACAGATGAGCTCCCTGATTATATTAATCTAGTCTCTGTTTTCTTTTAAAGAACACACATGAACAGATAGCTGCTTTGGTCTTTATTTGGATATCAGCCATCACTATGTGATGTAAGCCTGAAAAGTATATTGGATGTCAACTGGATTGTATTTGTGTTTCTGTGTACCGGGTCAGCGGTCAGGGTGCTTGGCCTGAGGGCTGTCATTGGACTGTTTGCTCTAGTGACGCTTGTGTTTGCACTGTTTGGATCTGTATCTTCCTTATTCTCTTTCTGCTAAACACTACACTCTGTACTAAAGTACAAAATGATTTGTGTGGTGTGAAAGGTAAACAGCTCAAATGATTTATAATAAAAAAGCCACTGTGACGTGCTTCAAATCTGCTTCCTGGAATTGCTTTAATCTTTGTTTTTACTTTGCAATAAACCCAGTACATTAACATATAGTTTTTTATAGACATTGCACACCTGGTGCTATATTCTGCATACTTGAGCTCAAGTTCAAAGTCTATTCCTAATGAAAGATGGGACAGTGTTAACTATTTAACGGTAGCTGTCCCTACTGGAAATGTTAAACAAACAGGTTATTTGATATGTTCTATCTAAAAACATCTAAAACCTATTTAACAGTTTTGTTTATAGAATTGAATTGGGAAATTTATCGAAATTGGGTGCTCTTATTAGTAAGATTGTAAATTATAAATTTGCATAAGGTTTGGTAGAATTAAGTAACCTGTGAAGGTTTTTCTGTATGAATGCCCTGTTTTTTCCTGTTCTTTGGACAAATAATGTGTAATTTAATAGAAACTGTGTGTGGCCCTCAGTGGTGCGGCAGAATTTTAAGCCGCATTCAGAGTTGGAGCTGAGCGATGCCGACAGATGGCGAATGACAACAATAGTGTGTGGACACTTATAGAAAACAATATGTTTGGTTTTTAAAAATGTGGCACGCCGCGGCACTTCTTGCCTCATGTGCAATCCCCTTTACTATCTCTTCACCTCCCCGTGACAGCAGTCAAGCGCAAATGCGTGAGGCAAGTTCAGTAATAATAATGAAGTGCTTTTGGCAAAGTTTAACACTTATAAGTCTGAGACACTTCAGAAATCTAGTTTACTTAAGCGGCATCACATGCGCTCAATTTATTGGGGTCACTGCAGGTGTAATGAAAAGCAAAACCGTGCATGAACTTGCTTTGACCCCCTTTGTATCTTATATGACAGAAAGAGATACAACTTAAATGTTTACTGGATGTTGTTGTTTTTACCATCAATAGTTAAACTAAATTCACATTTGACTGAAGAACGGATAATGTTAAAAAAATTAAGAACAGTTCTTTTTTATTTAAAGTATATTAATTAAACTATTAAACAAACTAATTATTAGCAAAACTGTTGCCATGGGGGCAAAAATGAGCATACATTAGGTTTAATTGTTTACAGTAAGTCAGAGATGCTAAAAGTGAAGTAAAGATGTTGAAAGAGAGATTTGTTATGTATAAACAAGAAATTACCACACCTTTTAGTGTTTCTTTCTCTTGCCCCACCTTACGACTCTGTAGCACTGCTGTAGCCAATGAGATCCCAGTATAGCTTCAGAAAATTTGCCAGATGAATATGTATGTGTACGCACTTTCACAATCATTGTGCATCATTTTTGTGTTGAAGATTATTCTCAGTGTTTGAGCCATATGCCTGTGTGTTGCTTTTGTGTAATTGTCTTCTTGTGTTTGTGTGTGGGGTTTTATGCATTTTTAACAATGCCTTTGTGTTAAAGCAATTTACAACTTCATTCACCGGTGTCCTAGTTACCAGGCATCCTATCACCTTACTTTAACCTGTAGGCTGTTGCAGCTGTATGGGCCAGAAGACTGAGATGCAAAGCATTGTTGGAACAACACCATCAAAAACTTAACCAAAGAAAACATGACCCACAATTCCGACTCCAGATATTACCAATCATCTTCTTAAGGATTGTTGCCAGGGGCAACCAAGGCTTTAAAAGAAGGACACCTTGTTTTTTTGGAGATATTTCCTTCTGTTTACTAAAAAACTCATGAGAACTGTTAAAAGCAACAAAAGTCATTTCCATAGTCTAAATGTTTTTTATTAGATTGTGTTCATGTTCATGAGCCTCAGTCTGGCAGTGATGCCTGGAGTACTGTTACATTGATAGTCACCCCTTATGCATGTTTCATTGGCTGGGAGGAGATCAGAGCCTTCCTTTGTTATCTAATATTTCCAATCCACTATCTAAGTGCTGGCGGTAGTCCTCCTCCTACGCTGCCTTACACGCTATTTCCCCCACCTCCACCAATTTACCCCCTTTGTTTTATTTAAACACTGGCAGGTGCTCTTAATCAGTCAGTTGTGTGTCTTATACAAAAAGAAAGAGCATCAGATTCTCCACCAATCATCAGGCAAGACCTCCATCAAGAACAGCTATCCTTTACAGGACTGGATGTTCAACTTTTCCAAAGTACAGTTTGGGTTTATTTTTTGAATAAAGACTTTTACAGCCTTGGAGACACATCTGATCAGCCTAACATCCTCTTAACCGGTAACCCAGACAGCTTGACTCTCACCCTCCCTGGCATCTCTTTCTCGTACTCCGTTTAGCATCTTAAAGGTGATCGCAGGGGCAGTGAGCTCGGAGCATGACCGACACCCTTCGGCCGCCGTCTTTCCATGTGCATGTCCCCCAGGACGAGCACAGCCATGGAGAGGAGGAGGGTGGGAGCGAAGGCGGGCATGACCGTCTCGTCTGGTCCAGCTCGTCCACTCCTACCCTGCGGCGCCGACGTTTTAAGATGAGAAGAATGAAAAAATTGCCCAGTGAGCGGGACAGACTCGAGAATGGGCTACTGTTGCACCCCGGCACACGTTCGGCTACAAAAGAATACCTCCAGCTTCCCTCAATTGAGATCACGCCATCCAGCGACGAGGACGCGGCCTGGTCCAACAGCTCCACCCCAAGCGCCTCGCCCCGCCGCAAACGCTTCCTACTTCGCAAGTGGCTGAAGGTACGAGAGAGGAAGGAACAAGGCAGTGAGAGCAGGTTGGTGTTTTAGACTGGTGGATCTGAAGATACAAAAGTACAATAGGGTGCACCTGTTGAATATATAATTGGGTGGTGATACATGATAAAAGTCAAATGTAACAGGGTTGAATTCAGTAAAAATTATAAACAAATCATGAAACCTTGTTTTATGGACTTTAATTAGCACAGATGAAAAAACACTACAATACAAATGCTAGGTACAAATACTAAGTGCAAAAGACACACACTTTGCAGTTGCAAATACAAACCCTAACCATAATTACAGTGTTATGTTTAGATGTTTCTACTGACTTGCACAGGACAGAGACAACGCATATTATTTGATTTGGATGATTACATGCAGTCTTTGATAGCATGAACTGACAGCGATTACTCAATTTATGACTGAATGGCACCAGTTGGGGAAGACAAAGACTCAGAGCAGTAGAGTTATTGACTAGTCCCAGCCTCACATATCACTTTTTCAGAATTACTCGTGGTGGAAAATTTGAAAGCCATGAAAACTGAAACTGCTGTGATATTACAAACAATATTTGTTTGCCAGATGATTTGCATAATCTAATCCCTGTGTGAGCTATATGACAAAAACTAAAGGTTTACTGTTCACTTTGGAGTGGGTTGTACCTCTGCTTACCATTGTGTCCTTTGGCAAAATGCTCATTTCCAGTGTGTTAAGTTCTTTGGAAATGCTAAATGGAAACTACTATAACTATATAAATGTTTTACAGGAGAGCTCATAATGTAATTTAGTGGTTAGAATTGAGTTTTGGGCCTCATTAAAAAACTGCGAGAGGAGGATAATTTAAATTAGGTCTATGAGTCCATGTTCCTGTGTAATCAAGATGTCACTGTAAATTCAAAGCCAGTTTTCTTAACTTATCAAGACAAGATGATTAGATGTGAAGACAAGAATGAGAGGTAAAAGAAAAATCGAGTAAAATAGATAAGTAATGTTTGCTTCATTGTTGGCAGACATGCATAGCTATTCTGTACTTTGTGATGTTGCTTTTATATGCTCTTTTGCAGGAAATATTAATGAGTTGTTCAGGGGTTTTAAAGGGTCACAAACAAGATTTTTGTATTATTTTGTTTTCTGAGGTGCACTTGTAATGTTAATACGATTTTTACATCATAAGTTTTTGTAATTTAGAAAAAAGGCTGTTTTCTACCATGATTTTGGGCTTCTGGATTGAACACCATGTTTGAAGGGGCGTGTCTGCTGTGAGACAGTAGTGTAAACACCCACCCGACATCTTTGCATATGAAAACAGTATTACATGTGGAACCCTCTCAAATACTTTAAAGTCAAGATTAACAAGATTAAATGTAAATATTTTAGATTATTATTTTTCTAATAATATTATATTTAGATTTATTCCTATAACATGAAATGTTGCAGCATGTGTGAATGCAGTGATCTTATCTTTGCAACTTGATTTCTGCACTTTTAAAGGTTTTCATCACAACTAACAAGGCAAGCATATCGCACAATCCCATTTTGTACAATACAGCTTTAACAACATAAACAACATGTTGGAATCCATGATGTGTTAATAAAAACCCAACGCTTTGGCATGTGATATCATATCCAGTTGCTGTTTGTATTCACAGGGGTCTCCGTAGAATATTTGCGTGCTAAAAGTCTAATGTGATCACAGCATAACGCACCAGTGGGCTGTGCCAAATATGCAATGATGTAGAAGTTGCTGTCAATCTTCTCTTGCAAAGGCAGCCTTTCGCATTACTATGATGTCATAATCACACACTTTATCACACACAGATTGATTCCTTTTTTCTGACTTTGGCTTCGACTTTGGTCACTTGCAGCACCAAATGCTGTCAAAAATTGGCTTTGACCAGTGCCAATAGTTTGGTGTAACACTGCCTGTTTCTCAAAGAGTGAAAGACGAAGTGTGTCATTCAATGGAATTTTACACAGTTATTTTGCTGTAGGTTACATAGATTTGTTTATTCATTAGCAAAAGTTGTCAAAGTTCAAGTCAGGACCACCAGGCACACCAGTTTCACATTAACCAAACTGTGCTTGTGCTATGACAGAACAGAAAAGAACACAATAGTCAGCATTGTGTGCCTACTGACCTTTAGACCACATAGCTATTACACAAATCATTTTTAACAATAACAATATATCAGATCAGAATGTCAAATCAAAAATTTTAGTTGAACATATCAAGTCAAAAGCGAAAACCAAAACCAAAGAGATTGAAATCAAAGAGAACTAAAAAAAAGCCTTTCTCAGAAGTCACTGTAAATACTTTTGTTAGATGATATTAGTTATGATAATACAGACTTATCATACTAATTAAACATGATCATTAAAATATCTAACCATATTCCAACCATGTGTTCCATTTAGTCTTTGTGTTGTGTGGTTTAAATGCCACTGAATGGCGCATGCACAGCCGTACAGTTCTATAATAAATTGAATGTTCATTTTTTATATCTCTTCTGTCAGTGTTTGATGAAGCAAATTAAAACTATTAATCGCAGGGCCAATGGTATGAAATGTAAGGGAAAAGCATGAGAGCAACTGCAGAAATTCGGATTTGGAATCATCTGCTATTGAAATGTAGAAAAATACACTTTCTTGTGCTTATGATAACGATCTGATAAAATTCACAGCATTGCAGGGAGGTGTTAAATTCTTCAAAATAACAGGTCTGTCTTGTTTTTGCCAGTTGGTCTTCCGTCCATAAGGTATGCTATTTTTTTCAAACACAGCCTTAGTCATACATTTTTGTATCAGCATTGACATTACATGCATTTTTGTTATGTGTTTATTAAATGTGTTTATTATATATGCTTTCAAAGCATTTTGCATATTATTGCATAAATACTGTTACTCTCACCATGTTGCATGATAAACCTGCATATATTGGCTTGGAGGCCCTGTCAGATTGTTTGACAATGCTTGCAGTGAGAGAGAAATGAAAAAAAATGGAGTGGAATGTCAGTCCAATCAGCTTGCATACTTTGAGATCATTTTTATGATAAAAACACGTTGTTTATGGAAATGAGTGCAAGTACATATATTTACTAAAAGATAGCTTTGTGTATACTACCATATAAATTGGAGAGAGTCAAAGAGTAAAACAAAGTCAATTTTTTATTTTATGGGGTATTTAAAACAACAGCAAATTGCTGAAACATGCTTAAACTCTTGACTAATTTGGACCACAGCAATAAAGCAGAATTGATTAAAGTATGTGATGATTTCCTGTGTAAATTTAAGCATGTCTATTTTTTCACTCTTCAAAACAGAGTATGTGGTGACTTTGTTCTGGAGGTTAATGTTGAATATAGAAGGATGTTTAATAGTTAAACAGGTTTGGTGTATGCACCTCTGTGATGTGACAGCTCCAGCTAGAGAAACCCTGCACGTTCATTATTTGACTTTCCGAAAGCTGAATTAACCCTTTAGCGGCACAAAAGCACTTATGAAGCACCCTCTTGAGATTATATTGTCAAGTATACTCTGGTTTACTTGTTGCTTGATGTCAAACTGCTTGCACTATGCATCATGCAAAAACTAACGTTTTATACACTCAAAAAAATGATTTGTTGGACTTACATAAAAAAAGAGTGTCAAGTGGTTACACGCAAGCATGTTAAATAGTTTTTACAAGTAACAATATAGTTGAGTGAACAAAAGAAATTCTGGTAAAATTGACAAAATATTTCTAAGTACATAAAACCCATTCAGATTTGTCACTATCGCATGTTAGTTATATGTACATTTTATGTAGTAATGTTATGTTACAATTATGAACTTTTAATACGTAAGGTGAACATGTTTTTTTTATTGATTTTATTAAC